>APFE030494673.1:0-34882 GCA_000404065.3 Pinus taeda | reverse complement strand
GTCGACTCCAATCAAAAGAAGTGACCAAACTACTTGGAAGGGTTGTTGTAGGGACATGAGAACTACCCTCTTGCTTTATGGGAATAGGAGAACTGCTTTCATGTACCTCACGAATAGGAGGATTTCCCTCCAGTTCATTTGAAACTGAAGAAACCAAAAGAACGTCAGCAGTATGAGGTTCACTCTCTACCGGAAAGGTACGGTTAACTGAAGGGGGAGTCAGGTCTACCGTTTTCTCGATCAATGGCTGGTCGGGAATGGACTCATGAGACTCACTTTCAGAGAAAGTGGGGTTGACCAAAGATGAATTTTAATCAATCACTGGATCAACTAGTGAAGGATCAGGGGAAATCTTACAATACCCAATCGGAAGACGAGGTTGAGAAGCTGTAAGGTTTTCCAACACCTTGGAAGCTTCATCCATAAGAGGAAAAAGGTGAATGGGATGATTACCTTCACACAACTTACAAGGAAATTTGACTTTTCCCTTTTTCCCATGAGCTTTACTGTCACTATTTGAAGGTTTATTACCAGCATGATCTCGAGAGGCTAATGACAAAGGTCGATGTGAACCTATAGACAACACTTCTATGACCTTGGGAATACCAAGACAATTCTGAAGAAGGTGGTAACCCTTACATAACATGCAAGGAAATTTTACTTTTTGGGGCTAGTTGAAAGATTTTTCTACATCAGTTGCATCCGTAGCAATGGCTGCTTGGTTGGCCCCTTGCTTATTTTGCTTCTTCTTCTTCGTCCTCTTCTTCTTCTTCTTAGCTTCCTTGTTACTAGAATCCAGACTTTCACTAGGCAAAGAGGAAGAATGTGGTGAAGAAATAGGCGAAGAAGTCAAGGGGTCAACTTTAGGATCAACATGAAGTTGGTTTTCTTCAGGTGGAGGAGAACTTTGTTGAAAAGCAGTTTGGACACTTGGAACCACTGAGGTTGAAAATAACCAAACTGGCAAACCAATGGTCAATCCAGTAAGGGACAATGTTTCCATATAGGGAGCACTAGTATTTCTAAATGTTGGACACCTAATCCTCTAGGTTGGTGTAGAATGTGAACAACCATGAGAGTCCAAGATACCTTGGGATGTGGAACCCAACGGTCGCACAAATGTACTATAAATGCATATCATGTCAATAATAATGTATTCAATGTTTTATCATCCACCTTTGTTGTTTACATTCCATGTGAATTTAACGTGGTATCAGAGCTACAGGCGATCTCCTGCCCTTCTCATATTTGAGCCATTTTTTTTGTGGCCTCTCTATGCATGTTTGGAAGAAATTTTATGAGCAAGTGGGCATAGTCTCGAATTGCTTTTTGTGATTTTTGGTTACATATTTCTCTAGATGCTTTGAATGGTGCAATGAATTCCATGAGTGGTGGCTTTGACATGACTGTGTGTCGTTTTTGGATGGCCTAGTGGGTTTTAGCGTTGTTGTATGTGTTATGGTATGTAAATTATTAAGTTCTGTTGAAAGGTCATGCATTTCTCTCCTTACATATAATTCTAGTGTATTACGTGTATGACCATATGTACGCTGGAATTTTTGAGGCCGTGGTTTCAGTACTCTATTGAATAGTCGCCGCTCTCCATATATATGAAGTATTATGAATTATGTACAGTCTGCTCGCTTTCAGATTGCATATGAATGTTGGGAATTTGTTGGAAAGCACATTGAAATTCCTTAAAACACTTTTAATGTGTGCATATGATAAGCCGCATTGAAGTTTTTAAAAACATATGCATTGATAGGTACCACCGAGATCCATGAACACTTCTCTGTCATGAAGATAAAGAGCACACTCGCTCTGGAGACAAGTGCATTCGTCATGCAAATTTCTATACCGCTCTACACCTTTCTCATTGTCACACACTTATTTCCTCACTGCTTGTGCATTCAAATTAGCCTCCACCCTAGCACGATCCAATTTATGTTGCATCTGTTGGACACGCTGATTCAGATACACCACTTTCTCACGAAGCTCTCTCTGTCCTTCCTCCGCTTGAGCTAGTCTCTCTTCCAATGCTTACTCACACAAAGCAAGACCTATTGTGTAACCCATGCACTCTTCAACGTATTCATCTAATTCCACTTCCGAAGGAAATCCCATAATTTCACTACTCTACTCTTGTCAAACCATACATTTCAAGAAAATAAAATATATTCCTTGTCCAAGCCAAATATAGCCCACAATTTGCCCAGCTGAACAAAGCAATTGAGGATTTTATTGGAAAACTAGAATAATTTTGGATTTGTGGAGAATTAATTGGGAATATGGGGTACCAGAGTTTCATGAATAGCACACAGATACTGTTTTTGCCAGACGAGTGATCCCATTGATCTTTGCACAGAAACCGTTGCGTTCAAGTCCGGTGACGCTCGAAGACAAAATTCTGAAATTCCATTGGCAAGAAGGGGCTTTTGCTCAACGGATCCTTTCGATGGCCTGCGCTCATCATAGAAGATACAAGACTCCGACAGATAACTCGCCTCGCTTGTCCTCTGGTAAGTAAAGCGTGTAGTTTTGGAGATCGAAACTAATTTCGTTGAGCAACATTTTGCAGCTAAAATCACGAAGGGATGAGCAGTCATCTCTTTCAATGAGCCTTTGAACAGAGTATTGGTCACTAACAGAAGCATGGCCCTGCAAGAGAGAACCACCCAACTTATTTAGCAAAGATTGACTTTGCAATTCTATATGGGCATAAGATTCATTGCATATTATGCTAGATTGTCACTTGGCATCAACAAAAACCTGCATAAATGGTTCTCTAAGAACCTCAACCTCTCTTGCATTAGCTTCTAGAAGCCAAAGAATGGAGAGCAGCTGGATGTGATGCAAATGCAGCCTCTACCATCAAGGCCACACCTGAAACCTTGTTCTTGAGGAAATAGAAGTGAATAATGCCAAGTGTGTAATAGCCCTTCTGATTGCCTGCGTCTGCGCATCTTTTCAAAAATCTATGAGCATCATCTTACCATTTTGAAGCTTTTATTGAAATAGCCATCATGGAAGCATGGGCAAGCACCTGAGGAAGCATTACAATTGCACAGAACCTTCTGCACATAAGTGTCATGCTGATAAGATCAGTAGGAGAGTTTTCCAAAGAGCTAAGAGCTATTATTCTCTTGGTTGAATGTTGTGCGTACATTGGTCTAGGATCATTCAGGAAAACTGTGCGTCGATTAAACACTTGTTAGAACGTTGGTTAGGGCGTTATCTCTATAGTTAGAACGTTTTTCTTTCAGTTACGACTCTATTTCCATGCGTAATTTATGGTATGAGCATTGAACCATGATGCTTCTATGTACGTTGAACATTGAATTGGGTTAAATCTAGTTGAAGGCCATGAGCAGTGGTTGGAGCCTTGAAGTCCGTGCATGTTATATAGGAGATAAAGGAATGCAACTAAAATTGATCCAACCTACAGTAAATAATTTTTGAGTAAGGTGAAGTGTTGGTATTGTTTGTGTATAACTATATTGTATTATCTATGCACAATTTTTACAAATCGTTGAATTAATTGTGGAAGCCACAAACTGTGTGTTTGGCTTATGTGCTGCATTGAACCTCTATGCTGAATGAAATTGGTCATCGTGTGTTTGGCTTATGTGTTGCATTGAACCTCTATGTTGAATGAAATTGGTCATTATTGTAAGGCAGTATAGCAAGCTCAAACATCTAAGTTTTTTGAATCTCCTTTTTGTTGAGTTTTAGTTGTTGATAAAATGGCTAAAATTACCATTTTATTAGAGTTATTGAAAACTCTAATCATGTCTTCTACTAAAAGCACACTTAAAGTCAGCAAAGGCACTCTCACAAATATTCAAACCTCTCTGCAAAGTGCACAAGAACAGATTTATTTTTGCAGCTTGAATCTCAACTGCAGCATGAAGAATTACAGCAGTGGAGTCATCATTCTGAACCTGTTTATGTTCATAACATTGAAACAAACTCCCATAAGTAGAAAATTATCAGATCATTGAGCCCCTCTCAGGATCAGTTGTACATGCAAAAGCAGAAGTTCAGCCTGCACTTCCCAAGTTGGTCATCAGACCTTGGGAAGAGCTTGTCCACAACAAGCATAGAGTAGGTCTTGGATATGATAAGGAGGTGTCCTTTCATATTCTGGATTACTCAAAGCCCATCTAGTTTTAGGGTGCTTGATTTCTTCATGCCAGTTCAACTTCACCTATTCCAGATTCTTCTCCTCTCCACAACAACAACAACAACAACAGATTGTTAAATGCCAACATTGTGACCGAGTTGGCCATGTAAAAGATCATTGTTTTGATCTTCATCCATGTAAGCATTGTCATAAAACCATTCATTCTTCAAAAATATGCTTCAGAAACGAACCTCCTGCAAGAACAAAGATTCATCTTGGATGGATTTCTTCTTGGCATTGAGCTTCAACATCCAAGAAGATATTTCGCTCATACAATAGGATTTGTTCACAAATATTGAATAGTCTTGCAGTTGAATTTTCTCCATCATCTCACCTTGTATTTGACAGGGGGGGAAATGATAGTCATCTACAAGCTTCAAAGCCACAACTTTCCATACCAGATTCAGAGTTGTAGCCAAAGACAAAGATGCCACTGAGCATGCCTTTAGTCAGTGATACCTCTTCAAAGACTTGGGGACACTTCCTCTAGTAGAAGACTTCAACTTCTTGCCAGTTTTGGAAGACTTCCACGAATTTCATTAAGCATTCCAGAGTTGTTGGTCATCCTTAAACCATCACAAGTTGAGACCTCCCTTTTCAGGCTGAGGTTCTCCCTTTTTATGCAGGGTGAGACCTCCCTTTGAAGGTTGAATATTTCCCTCTTCAAAACATCAGGAGCACTTCCTCTAGCAGAATACCTGAGCTTCATGACAGACTTGGAAGAATTCCGGGAATTGCACTAAGCGTTCTAGTGTTGGTGGTCATCCTTAAACCACACCCCTTACACCCACATTTTAAAGAGCACATTCAGCCTAGTGCTGCCATGCATATTTTTGCACATTTTGTATTACAACTCTCTTCTTGGACTCATACATACCCCTTTGGATTAAGGGGGGGAATGATGGACACCTAATCCTCTATGGGTTGGTGTAGAATGTGAACAGCCATGAGAGTCCAAGAGACATTGGGATGTGGAACCCAACAGTCACACAAATGTACTATAAATGCATATCATGTCAATAATAATGTATTCAATGTTTTATCATCCACCTTTGTTGTTTACATTCCATGTGACTTTAACACTAAAAGAACGAAAAAGACTAGCATTCCCATTAGAGGGATTTCCTTGACTAGTAGACTCAGGAAATGTTGCCATCAATATCAACCTAAGATCTACTAAGGAATATTTCCATAGGAAGGATGTTGTTCAGTGGTCAATTAATTTTAGAATTTGAAACAAAAATTTTTCCTTTTCATGCTTTAAGAGTCGAGAAAAGGACGAAAAGGTGACTTTAGTCACTTTTGATGGTTTAGCAAGCTTGAAAGGGAAAGTGCTCGATGATCTTTTCAAGTTTAAGGAGTCAGAAAAGATCAAAATGACTACTCAAGATACCCTAGGCAAAAGGGATTATCAAGTAACCGTGAACTGCAATATACACCTTAGAAAATAAATTTACTAAGGACTTGAGGTATGTGCAGGCAATCTCCTCGAATGTTGTGTTCGGTGTATCACGTTCACAGGGCAGTAGACTCAGCTTCCTATGGATAAAGGTTTGCAACCTATGAGGGTCTCTCTTTATATACTTGATGATAACGGGAGCACAAGTCCATGCTAGCGCCTGTCTAATGCAAGAGTATTGCAAACGACATCTGCTAAGTTTTATAGATGTCGGAACACGTCTCTAGCCTAGACCACCAAGTATGAGTGTTAATGTTTCAAATGCTCCTTAGATTAATTGATACATTTTAACGTTTATCTTCAATTATGTTTCAGTTTTAAGGCTCAAAATGATGTCACCTGAACACCTATGATGCAACTATATGAGAAAAGGAAAACTTTCGTTTCAATGAAAGCTAAACTAATAAAGGGAAGAAATTTCAATCAATAATGCATTAAACAAAATGAATCATGCAAAATGCCTTCCACTAAATTTCACTATCCAAAATGCGAAAACAAAATCTAATCTTTCATTTCACTAAATGAAATGCCAAGATGTGATCCTATAAGAAACAAAAATCACTTTCCTTTCACTTTTGTCTTCCAAATGCAATGCCAAAAGTAAAAATGATTTTGACTTCTAACTATCTTAAATGGAATTTTTTCGAAAGCAAAATGGTTTTATGTATTATGCATGTATTCCACAATAGTGTTTAATCGGGATAATCTCTGTGAATATGTGTCATATTATTCAAAATTTCTACATGGTATCAGAGCAGTTGATCATTAGATCTATTATTCAGAAAGTGTTTACATTTTATTTCTTCAGGCAGAGTCTGTAATTGGGCCAGGTAGCCTCTGGATTCATCCTTCCTTTGGAAGGTGAGATATCCGGTAAAGCTCATACAGTCAATCTCTGTACGAGAAATACTTTGTTCTCACGAATTTTAGATCAGAAGCGGTTGAGTTTTGAGCTGGTGGAATTCGAATTTGCAGCAGTGTTTTCTTGGTGTCAACGTTGCAATGTCTTTCAACGGATTATGATTGGAGTATGCTCTTGAGGGCAGCTCAAATTATATTGCATGGAAAGACAGGATGGAGGCGGTGTTTGATGATAATGGGCTGAAGGAGTTCATAGAGGCTGAGGTCCCAAAGCTTATTGATACTGCACAAGTTGATGCTTGGCAAAAGAAGATAGCAAAGTGTCGAAGGATTCTGTTGGAGGGCGTGAAGGATCACATTGTGTTCAACCTGCATGGAAAGGCTTCTCCATACTTGATATGGAAAGTATTGATAGATCTATTCCAAAGCAAGAGTGACCAGAGGAAGTTGGCGCTCAAGGATAAACTCAGAAACATTAAGTGCGAGAAGGGAGACAGTATGCCTAAGTATCTCACGAAGTTCACTCAATGTCGGGATGAGATGGGAAGTGTGGGGGTGACTGTCAATGATGAGGACTTGGTGAGCTTGGCTCTCCTTGGTCTTCTGAAGAGTTGGCATTCCTATCAGGACTCTGTCAATGGTCGGGAGAAATTGCCAGGATGGGAGAGACTTTGGTCAGATCTTGTGCAGGAGGAGATCAGGCAGAATACCAGGGACGGATCTTCATCAAAGGCAACTGATGAAGAAAATTGCACTTTGGCTGCCAAAGCAAAGAAGGGGAAGAACAAGAAAGCTTCTCATTCTAGTGCGAAAGGCAAGAAGCAGGACATGTCCAAGGTGAAGTGCTTTCACTATCACTAGCACAGACACTATGCCACAAATTGTCCGCAGAAAAAGAAAAACAAGCAAGCTGCTGGATCTGCAGTGGGAGAGGCCTTAGCCTCGCAGTTTGAGCTTGATTTTTTTTTTATCGCATGCTTGGTATCAAGTGTGATGGGATCAGTATGGTTCTTGGATAGCGGTGCGTCTTTTCACATGACAGGAGATCGAGATTTGTTTTCTGATCTGGAGGAGAAAGATCTTGGAGTGCACATGGAGATGGGCGATGATGGTAGATACAGTGCGACCGATATCGGTACCATTTCCTTTGAGAGGGAGTCTAGTAAAGCCTTTGTATTGAAGGAAGTGATGCATGTTCCAGTATTGAAGAAGAATCTTATCTCTGTGGCGATGTTAGAAGACAAGGGATATGATGTTGTTTTCAACGAGGGAAAGGCTTTCTTGCGCAATAAGACAACTAGAGAAACCCGGAAGATAGGGGTTGAAGTCAGGAACCTTTATCAGATGCATGTAGATGGCTGTGCAACAATGGAATGCAAGGAAGAAGGATTGCTGAGCCGGGATGATGGCGAGCTGTGGCACAGGAGATTGGGTCACCTTCACCATGGAGCCTTGAAGATACTGCAGCATATCACTACTGGGCTTCCTAAAGGCGCTCTTGCATAGTTGGATCAGTGCAAGGGGTGTACTTTGGGAAAATTTGTGAAATCCACCTTTCACAAGAAGGATAGTCGCGCCACGATGATCCTTGAGAGAATTCACACAGACATGTGTGGACCTTTCTCAGTAGCTTCGACAGCAAAGCACAGGTACTATGTGATCTTTGTTGATGATTTCTCTCGAAAGTGTTGGATATTCTTCATGCAGAAGAAGAGCGAGACATACTCAAAGTTCTGTGAGTTCAAAGCACTGGTCGAGAAGGAGTCAGGGAAGAAGGTGAAGGATCTTAGGAGCGACAATGGTGGTGAATACATCTTTGGCGAGTTCAAGGAATTTTGCAGTGCATAAGGGATTCGAAGAGAGCTCATAGCTCCCCATAACCCACAGCATAACAGAACGATCGTGGGTGCTGCACGGGCGATGTTGCATGATCAGGGCCTACCCCTTCACTTGTGGGTGGAAGCATGCAATACTGCAGTATATGTGCAGAACCATTGTCCTCACAGGATACTTGGCATGAGTACACCCAAGGAGGCCTATTCTGGTAAGAGACCTAATATTTCTCATTTGAGGAATTTTGGTTCTAACATTTACATGCATGTGACAAAGGATGCTAGGAAGAAGCTGGAGCCGACCGCAAAGGTTGGGATATTTGTGGGGAACACTGATACGTCCCACAACTATCGTGTGTATTTGCCAGACAATGGCAAGACTGTTGTGCGACGGGATATAAAATTTCAGGAGGAGAAAGCCATGAAGTGTTCGCTTGAGAGGGAACCACACTTGCATGCAGATGAGGAGCTATTAGTTTCTAAGGATGAGCTTCAGGACATGGATCAGCCACAGGACAAAGTTCATGGAGTGGAAGAAACCACTCATGCAGTGCTAACCATCAGAGGGCAAAAGCGCTTGACAAAAGTTGAGCGATTGGCTCAAGATGGAGAGAAGGTTGTAGGACCACCTACAACTCAACATAGACAGAGACAGTCACATGATCGGTACACTGGATACATGGCTCTTGTGAGCAAATGTGTTGTGACCAAGCCATCCTCTTTTGAGGAAGCTGTGGAGGATCCCACATGGGTAGATGCCATGGTGGAAGAGTATGATTTGATTGTCAGAAACAGTGCATGGGAGATTGTCCCAAGACCAGAAGGGAAATCAGTGGTGGGTTCGAGATGGATCTACAAAGTTAAGCAGGCAGCTGACGGGAGTGTGGAGAAGAACAAGGCAATATTTGTTGCCTAAGGCTTTTCACAGATAGAGGGGATCGATTATGAGGAGACCTTTGCACCTGTCGCAAGGTATTCTTCCATACGGACAATTCTTGCTCTCTCAGCGCAGATGGGGTGGCACATTCATCAGATGGATGTGAAGACTGTGTTCCTCAACGAATTCATTGAGGAGGAGGAATACATAGAGCAGCCCGAAGGTTTCGAGATCTTCAGTAGCGATTTGCATGTGTGTAGGTTCAAGAGAGCGTTGTATGGGTTGAAACAAGCACCACGTGCTTGGTACACATGGATAGACAGTTATTTCACCGGACTTGGATTCTCCAAGAGTGAGGCGGATCCTAACCTATACCAGATTGTGGTGGAGGGTGAGTTGCTTATCATTGTACTTTATGTAGATGATTTGATTTTAACAAGTGATGAGCTGTTGATACTTTCATGCAAGGATGATCTTGCTAAGGAGTTTGAAATGAAGGACTTGGGTCTCCTTCATTATTTCCTGGGATTGGAAATTTGGCAGCGCAGTGATGGACTATTTGTTTCTTAGGGTAAGTATTCTCGGGAGATACTGGAGAAGTTCAACATGCATGGCTGCAAACCTGTTGATACTCCTCTTCCTGGAGGTTGGAGGAAGGAGGATGCTACTTCAGCAGAAGTAGTGGATGCCACTATTTATCAACAGTTGGTGGGGTCGCTTATGTATCTGGTCAATACACGACCCGATATATGTTATGCTGTTAACTAGCTTTCACAAGCTATGGCTAAGCCAACCAAGCTCTTCTAGAAGGTAGGCAAGCATGTATTGCATTATCTCAGAGGAACATCAGGATATGGATTGTGGTACAGACAGGACGATGAGGTGAAGCTATGTGGCTTCACGGATGCAGATTGGGCAGGGAGCCCAACGGACAGAAAGAGCACATCTAGAGGGGTCTTCAGTATCAGGTCGACAACAGTTTCTTGGTACAGTGGGAAGCAGAGATCCGTGGCACTCAGTTCAGCAGAGGCCGAGTATATGGCAGCAAGTTTGGCTGCATGCGAGGCTATATGGATGAGGAAGATCCTGGTCAGGTTGTTCGGTTCTTACTTGGAGCCTACTGTGATTTATTGTGATAACCAGAGTTACATTAAACTCTCGGCTAATCCATTATTTCATGATATATCTAAGCACATTGACATCAGGTACCATCATATTAGAGATTGTGTGCAGCAGAGAATCATGTTACTTTCATACATTCCAACAGAGGATCGGGATGCTGATATCTTGACAAAGGCACTTACCAGGAGCAAATTTGAATACCACTGAGGCAGGATAAGGGTTGTTGATAATCCATATCTTGTTGAGAGGGAGTATTGAGAATGCAACAAGATGATGGAGCTTAGTGGAAAGAAGTCGCCTTCACTAAGTGGGCCCGCAGGCTATTTTTGGCGCAAAGTCTATTTTTAGACTATGTCTATTTTTAGACATATAGATCATGGTCTATGAGTTGCAGGATGCTATTTGTGGATGACTGGTCATGTTGGTAAAAATATATGTACTTCTATTTTTAGACATATGGGCGGTTTCTATTTTTAGACTATCAGGCTAAAAATAGAACAGTCGAATATTATTAGCTCATAATAATATTTGGACTATAAACATTATCTTATCCTCTTGGAGCACTTCAGTTTGAGCTACAGATGTGGCACATGCAGCTGTCAGAAGGAAATACACTTTTCTTGTGGGTCAGTTGAGCTATTGCATGCAGGACTTCAGTTAGAACTCATGTGGTTGAGTTTGGTGGAGTTGATTGTGGAGTTGATGGAGTTGTGTTCAGTTTGACTTGGTTAAACTAGTTGTATTTAGTCTAATTGAAAATACAATAGTGATGAGTGATGTGAATTAATTGTTAAACTAATTCACTAATTATTAAGTCATAAAGCAACTGAGGAATACATCAGTTAACTCAGTGCATGGACAGTTCAGTGGAGACAGGTGTTAGAGGTTGAGATTGCTATCAGTTGTGACTATAGTTGTGCTTGAGATCTTGCACAATCAGTGGGATTGAGTATTTCCAATGAGGAATGTGTGGTTCAGCCAAAGAAATATGAGTTTGGTTCAGCCATTCATCATTATTCTCATGCAGGATTGCGCAGTGGAGGCAGGCAAACAGTGGAGGAGATTGGAGGCATCAGATCTTAGCTAGTTTGTGTGTAACAGGTGGAGATAGTACTGAGTACTTGTGAGGAGTATTGTACTATGTATTGTTACATGTTCTCAATCATTATAATATACAGATAGTGTGGGGTTTTCAGCTGTATGCTTTCCTCGGGTTACATATTGTGTTAATGTGTGCATCTGATTGATGTTTCATTGTTTTTAATATTGCAAAATTGATGATCAACGTAGAGGAGGTTATGTATTATGCATGTATTCCGCAATAGTGTATAATCAAGATAATCTCTATGAATAAGTGTCATATTATTCAAAATTTCTACAAAATGTAAACTATTTTCAATGATAATCTCAAAAATAACTTTTCAATGCAACTAATCTAATGCATTTTCACGAAAAGTAAATTTTGAAATACAAGATAAAACAAATGCAAAACAAAGTTTCCAATGATTTCCACATAAAACAACACTCAATCAATCAGCAAAACAAACATCTCAACAACACCAACAAGCAAAAAGTGATGATCAATTGACTAGAAACCCTATAACTCAATCAGATTTCACTTCAAAGCCAATGAGACAAATTTTGCAAATTAATCAAGACAATCAATCAAAAACACCATAGACACTGCAAAAACACTGATAGAGGACACGGAGATTGAAAACAAGAATAAAAACCCTATTCTCTCTTGTACTCTGGGATCACCACACCTGTTAAAGGTAAAACAATGATAATCACGACTATAATTAAAGGATATGCGATGATATCGCGACTATGAGAGGAAAACCCGCGATGGGTGAGAAAAATGAAGAAAAAATAAATAAAAAATCTTCAAGACCAGACAAAAATCAATGTCCTCAAGCAATCACCAACAAGTGAAAATAGATACAAAAAATAAAACAAGCTAGAAAATTGACGGTTGGTCAAACTCATCACAAATTTAAGGTGAAGGATTGAATGGAAAGGGTTATAGCTTCCCCAACGAAGTCGCCATTTTGTTGTCTAGGTAAATCCTCTCTGTGAAGAGATATGATCCCTCTAGCCCAATGAGTGGGTCTAGCAACCGCAGTGACAATCTACCAAACACTTTCCTAAGTTACAATTGAAAAGAGAGACGAAGAATATGGTCTACCTCGTTCTGATGTTATCTCAATCTCCTTCATTGAATACCTTGAATCACTTGCATCACGGGCTCGTTCCTACTACTTACATTGTTTATGCACATGTATAATAGATCAAGACACAACAAGGCTACAAATACAAATATAATATTCAATAGTAACCTATTTAACTGATCAAGGAATGTTAAGCTAAATGATACATGAGCATACACATTTAGGGAAAATGAACAAGCAGTTGTATATTAATAGAAAATAAATGGAAGCATACAACTAAGCATTGATGTTGATAGGCTCTCCTTGAATGAATATCCAAGTCCAAGCTCAGCTCTCCGAGCCAAATGAGTAGCATATAGGCACAATCTTAGCATAAGGGTGCAAATAGACATAGACCAGCCATTTCGAAATGGGAGAGGATGAATATATAGGCTGGGAAAGGGAGTTAGGACCTCTCCAAAGATAGGATTAGGTCCTCATCTCAAGGAGGTATCTCATAGAGATAAGAACAAGAGGCCAAGTTGGGAAAATTTGACCTCATCTCTGCTAAACAACCTCCAGCTCACCACTCTGGAAGCTTCTAGATCATGAAGCTTATCATCCTATTTGGGAAAATTGCCTTTTTTGGATACAAGTGAATAGAGTGATGCCATCATGGGTCAAGTGCAGTGCAATAGGTGATCATCGTTGTTTTTCATCTCATAAGTGTGATGATTCTCAAGTTAGGGTTTTAGAGCTATTTCTTTCAGGGAAAGCTCAAGGCATTTTCCAATCAATGACTTAGGAAGGATCTGAGCTGAATATATGAATGAGTACACTGCATAATGGTCATGTTTTGGGCACTTCGGGGTATGTCATAGGGAAGTGTAGGAGGTGTGACAAAATATTGTGTAATGGTGAGTATTTCTCCAATGAGTTTAAGAACTTCTATGCAGTGAAAGGGATTAAATGAGAGTTGATGGCACCCCATAACCCTCAACAGAATGGGGTTGCTGAGAGGAAGAATAGGAGCATAGTAGGGGTAGCAAGGGAAATGTTGCATGATCAGGGCCTACCACTACACTTGTGGGCTGAGGCATGCAACACAATAGTTTATGTTCGGAACTCTAGCCCACATCAGATACTTGAGATGAAGACACCAGAGGAGGCTTATTCTAGTAAGAGGCCAGATGTTGGTCACTTCAAGATTTTTGGGTCATCATTTTATTGCCATGTGACCAAAGATGCACGATAGAAGCTTGAGCCAACAACAGAGTTGGGGATCTTTATGGGGTGCATTGATACACCCCACAACTATTAGGTGTACATGCCAACCAGTCGAATGATAGTGGTTCGCAGGGATATCAGGTTCAATGAGGAGAAGGCCATGCAAGTATCCCTTGAGAGGGAGCTTGAGCTACATGCATGTGACAATATTTTAGCTCCTAAGATTGAGGGGCCTAAGATTGATGTGGAACAGCTACATGTAGAGGTTCATGGAGTGGATACAGCCACTCAGGTAGAGTCTTCCAGAGAGGGAAGAAAGCGCACTAGAAAGGCTAACAGATTGTTGGATGATGCACAGGAGAATGTGGGAGCACTCACTTCCCATCAAATACAGAGGAGGTCACCAGAGAGGTACACTAGATACATGGCACTTATGGGTGCATGTGTTGTCACAGAGCCATCTTCCATGCAGGAAGTAGTGCAGCAGTCCGTTTGGGTTAATGCAATGGTGGAGGAGTATGAATCCATAGTTCGAAACAGTGTTTGGGATGTGGTCCCGAGACTGGAGGACAAGTCAGTTGTGAGCTCCCGTTGGCTTTATAAGGTAAAGCAAGCTCCAAATGGTAGTGTGGAGAAGCATAAGGCCAGATTTATGGCCTGTGGCTTTTCATTAGTAGAGGGGATTAACTATGATGAGACCTTTGCTCCTGTTGCAAGGTACTTGTCAATCAAACCTATTTTGGAACTATCAGCACAGATGGGTTGGAAGATCCATCAAATGGATGTGAAGAATGCCTTACTCAATGGCATGATTGAGGAAGAGGTGTACATAGAGCAGCCTGAAGGTTTTGAAAACTTGGACTGTGAGTCACATGTGTGTTGTCTCAAGAGAGCATTGTATGGGCTGAAGCAAGCACTCTGTGCTTGGTACACTAGGATAGATAGCTACTTCACTGGGTTGGGCTTCGCGAAGAGTGAAGCGGATGTGAACATTTATCACATAGTGGTGGAAGGTAATTTGTTGATCATTGTACTTTATGTAGATGATATTATACTGACAAGTGATGAGAAGCTCATCAAATCTTGGAAGGAGGACCTTGCAAGAGTTTGAGATGAAGGAAATGGGGCTCATGCATTACTTTCTTAGCATGGAGGTATGGCAAATAGATGGGGAGTTTTTTGTATCTCAGGGCAAGTATGCCAACAAGATACTCAGGAGATTCTTCATGGAGAGCAGTAAACCCATGTAAACTCCTCTAGCTAGTAACTGGAGGAAGGAGGATGCTACTTAAGGGGAAGTAGTGGAAGCTATTGTTTACAGACAACTTGTGGGTTCACTCATATACATGGTGAACACATGACTAGATATGTGCTATGTAAGCTTAGTCAAGCAATGATTAGGCCTACCAAGTTGTATTGGAAGGCGAGAAAGCATGTATTGAGATACCTTCGAGGCACTACTCAGTTTGGGTTATGTTACAGACTGATAGAGGGAGTGAAGCTTCAAGGCTTCACCGATGCAGATTGGGCAGGGAGTCCATCCGACAGGAAGATCACATTAGGAGGGATCTTTAGTATTGGGTCAGTGGCAATTACTTGGTACAGCAGGAAACATAGATCGGTTGCACTCAGTTCAGTAGAGGCAGAGTACATGACTGCAAGTCAGGTAGCATGTGAGGCTATATGGATGAGAAAGATCCTAGTTGGTTTGTTTGGTCATCAGATGGATCCAACAATGATTTATTGTGATAATCAGAGTTGTATCAAACTCTCTGAAAATCAAGTCTTTCATGATTGTTCCAAGCATATTGATATCTAGTATCATCACCTCGGAGATTGTGTATTTAGGCAGATCATGTTGTTAGATTACATTCCCACGGAGGAGAAAGATGCTGACATCTTGACAAAGGCATTGTCAAGATGTAAATTCGAGTTTCACAGAGACAGGATCGGGGTAGTTGATAATCTCTTTCTTGTTGAGAGGGAGTGTTGAGAAATGGAAACAAGAAATTCGAGTTTAATTTGTCCTTGAATTAAATTCGAATTCTATTCTCATAGCAACTTAAAATAGTTAAGTTTATTAAACTTACTTAACTTAGGAAATTCGAGTTGGAAGTCTTTTGGAAGTCATGTATATGTTCTCCCTACTTTGTAGGAGTCCAATGTGAGTTAATTGTGAGTTGTAAAATAGAAGACTCATTTTCATGAGTCAGTTTAGTTAAATTAGTTCTTAAACTGATTGAGATAACTAATAGTGAGTTAACAGTCAGTGGTGACACTAATGAACTCCACCAGTGATACTCTAGTTAGCTGAATATTTACTCATTAGAAACTCATGCATGTTGATTCTGAGAAAGACCCAGTTGAGACTAGAGTGCAAGGACAATGTACTATTTGTTTTAGATTTTTTTGAGTTGCACTGATAATGCATGCAATCAGGAACTGATCCTTGAGGGATTGCGCAATTTTTAGAGGCTTTATTTCCCTTTAAATACAAGTTATCCTTCATAGTAATTACACATTGGAATAGAGACTTGGAGATCTTGTGAATTGGCTAAGCTTTGGCCTTAAGCTTTCTTATGAGTTGGAGATTGAATTTGTTAAGTGTTGGGATTGTTCTAGAGAGAACAAGCATTATAATTTCATCTTGATTTTTTGGATTAATACAAAACAGATAGTGGGGTTTTGAGTTGTGGCTTTCCCCAGATATCTATTGTGTTATGTGCCTTTGATTCTCTTCCTCTATTGATTATTGTTTGCTCGATGTTTATGGGCTTTCGATGTAAAGAGTAGAAGTAGATTCTTGTCTATTGCTTTAGCCAATTGTATTAGCTTGTGAATCTACAGGATTTTCTACAACTAAATTCCTTTTCAGCGTATGTTTCTCATTTGCATAATAGTTTTGTTTTCTACAGTTATAAACTAGTTTCATGACATTTAGGGAAGCCATTTGATTTTCCATTTATGGGCATATAGTCATCCCTAATACATGCACAATGCTAGTCCTATGTTAAATAGGATTTTTTTTTAATATGATCAATCCAGACACTTTCTATTGAAGACTCGATATGTCTATAATTTATGTAATTTTTGTTGAAAAATGTAGCATGAAATTCTCAATTTGATTTTTCCTTGATTAAATTGAGAAAAAACAAATTTCCACATCAATAGACAACTTGGATGCAATTAACTTGTCTAACATGGCTTGTGTCACCCATTTTACTCAATAAATTTGAGTTGGAGGAGTTAGAGTTCAGTTAAGCATCTGTGATTGCTAATTTGTAGAAATCAAGGTCAATTATTTCAAGTTGTTTTCAGTTAAACTAGTTCCAATTGTTGGAGGAACTAGTGGAAGGTCAGTTGTGAAGTGAGACTTTAGTCTAACTCAGTGATCATCTAGTCAACTAATCAATCAGCCCAAATAGTTAGTGCATGTAGAGAATTCAAGTTCCCCAGATGTGGAGATTCCAAGGCAATGTAAGATTAGTTGTAGAGTAATCTTGAGTGTACAAGTGTTACACGTAGTCATATGATAAACCTTGGGAATTGCGCAATAAATTTGAGGTTTTTCCTAAATACGAGGGGCCTAATTTCTCAAGGAATTCCACAAGGAAATAAGGGCTCAAGTAGAGGCATAAATTGACTAAGTCTGGGTCAGATCTTCTCAAGAGAAGACAAATAGGTTATTTACTTGCAGGTTGTGCTCAGTTGAGCAAAGCAATTGTAATGCACCTCTATTCATCAGATTAATGCAAGAAGACAAAGGGGTTTTTAGAAGAAGATTGCTTTCCCCTAGAAAAATATTGTGTGCATGTGTGTTATTTCTCATTACACTTTTGTGATTTATGTTCTAAATTGTGAATTGAATTTTGGGGAGCACTAGAGTAGGCTTGTGTCTTGTGATTTTGATTAAAACTTCATGAGAAGTTACAAATATACACCTTAATTTCTACATGGTATTAGAGCAGGATTCACATTAGAATAGGAATTTTGAAGTTGTTTTTCAGGTGTTTCAAAATTGTCGCTTCAATGTAGTTGAATCTCTTTAGAGTTGGGAGAATGGCCTTCAATCGACTGAGACTAGAGTATTCCTTGGAAGGAAACTTGAATTTCATTGCATGGAAGGATCACATGGAGGCAGTGTTGGATGACAACAGTTTGTTATAATACATCAAGATAGATGTTGCAAAACCAACAAAATTTGATGCACATAACCTAGCCCAATGGAAGAAAGAGTGCATGACCACAATGTAAGAAATCTCCATGGGAAATAAACTCCTTATGCAATGTGGCAGGTACTGGCATATCTATTCCAGAATAGCAACGACCATAGGAAACTGGCACTCAAGGACAAACTTTGAAATATCAATATGTAGAAGAATGACATTATTCAAAAGTATCTGAGCAGGTTCACATAAGTCTGTGATGAGCTTGCAGGAGTTGGTGTTACTGTTTCAGATGATGATTTGGTAAGCCTATCCCTTCTAGGCCTTCCCAAGAGATTGCATAGCTACCACAATTCGGTGAACTGGAGGGAGAAACTACCAAATTGGGAACGCTTATGGTCTGAATTGGTACAGGAGGAAATTCTTGGAAATTGTAACTAGGTTCGGTCTTCATTGTACTTGAAGTCAAAATGTAATATATTTGTCAAAAGAAAGAGAAAATAATTTATTATTAAATGAATTGACTTATTAAAGCATGGGTTTCATGCTTGGGTCAATTACAGGTAAAGCCTCCATTGTAGGCTTTAGGTTATTGTCAAAGTCATCTATTGTTGGGTTAAAGGCTCCTTCATCAAGTAATCCTCTTCTACAAGTCACCAACTCGAAGTATTCAAGTCAGATTCAAATAGATTAATTCACAAGTCAACTCCAATGAACATAACTCAAGTCGGCCAAACCATATAATGGAGACACAACTATTCATAATGATCATGTCAGATCATTTAAGATAGGGAAACTACTATATATACCCGACTGAGGTTTTCACATCACCTACCACAAAACAGTTCGGATTTCAGAATAGAAGTTTTGGTGAGATAATAGAGTCAAGCAAGTTCAGATTAGATTTCAGAGGTAATGTTTCAGTGCTACTATAGGATAGGATTTCGAATAGATCATAGAGATGATCACAACAAAGAAGATTTCATATAAATCTCAGAGGAAAAGTCTTGATGCTATCTCAAGGACAAGGTCTCGGTGAAATCTCAAGAAGAAGGTTTCAGTTCTTTCTTAGGAAAACATTTTGGTGCCATCACAGTAAAGGTTTCAGTGTCTCCACATAGATAAGATCTCGGTGTCATGAAAATGATGAGGTTTCGATGGAATCACAGTGAGGAGATATCGGTGTCATGACCGTGATAAGGATGATGTCTTGGTGCAAATACAATGACAAGTATTCAATGCAATCAAAGTGAAAGAAGGATGACTTGATGGAGGGAGTCTAGACTAGTTTGTAAGGGTCATGGTCATCTTATCTTGAATCTAATGAAGGAATAATTTTGTGATTGTATTTTCCCCTCGAGGGGGGTTTTACCTTGGGAGTGTGCCTATATCTTGTGTTCTTTTTTATTTGTTGCTTAGCATTAACCTTGATGATAAGAAAAGATAACTAAGAGATCAAATATTAATAATGAAAATATCACAAGTTAATGTCATTAAGAGGAAAATCATTTTAATTGCCACCTATATGGATTTTCCAATAGTGGAATACTAGAGATGGAACTTCATCCAAGGGCGAGGATGAATAAAACTTTACATTGGTTAGAAGTGGAAAGAAGGGAAAAGGGAATAAATCTCAAACCAAACCAGAATCCAACAAAGGGGGCAAGAAGAAAGATTTGTTCAAAATTAAATTCTTCAATTGTCATGAATTCAAGCACTATGCCACAAATTGTCCACACAAAAAGTCATGCAAGAAGACCTCAAGAGGAGCAGCAGGTGAAGCTTTGGCTTCACAGTTCGAGCTTGACTTCACCCTTATCGCATGTATGACCAACACAATGATGGGGAGTGTGTGGTACTTGGACTATGGTGCCTTGTTCCACATGACAAAGTGTAGAGACATTTTCAGTGACCTAGATGAGAAAGATCTCCATATGCACATCGATATGGGGGACAACGGAAGGTACAACACACACAAGATTGGTACAGTCACCTTTCAAAGGGAGTCAAGCTCCCCTCTCATACTCAAGGATGTCATGTTTGTTATAGGCCTAAAGAAGAATCACATCTTCGTTGTAGTTTTGGAAGACTGTGGTTATGATGTCATCTTCAACAAAGGGAAAGCATTCTTGAGACACATAGCCACGGGATAGGTGAAGTAGATCAGGGTTCATGCAAAGAACCTGTATAAGCTAGATGTGGAAGATTATGCTACATTAAGCACTAAGGTGGAGAAAGTACAGAGTCGTAATGTCAGTGAACTTTGGCACAAAATACTTGGCCATTTGAATCATGGCGCCTTAAAGATTGTGCAACAAATAACCACTAGCCTCCTCAAAGGAGAACTTGAGTAGAAATATGTATGCAAAGGATGTACTTTGGGGAAGTACACAAAATACACATTCCATGATCCGGACAACAAAGCACATGCAATCTTGGAAAGGATCCACTTTGATGTCTATGGACCTTTCTCAATAGCCTCCACTACTAGACACAAATACTTTGTCATTTTTATTGATGACTTCTCAAGGAAGTGTTGGATCTCCTTCATGCAGAAGAAAGATCAGACATTCTCCAAGTTCATATAATTCAAGGCACTGGTTGAGAAAGAAATTGGCAAGAAGGTGAAGGCTCTTAGGGGTGATAATGGAGGTGAGTATGTTTCAAATGAATTCAAAAAATATTGTGTGAAAAGAGGCATTCGAATAGAGCTAACAACACCCCACAACCCACAACATAATGGGGTGGCTGAGAAAAAGAACCATGGCATTGTGGGAGTTGCGAGATATATGTTACATGACCAAGGCTTACCTTTGCATTTATAGGTTGAGGAATGAAACATAGCAATCTATTTGTAGAACCAGAGTCCTCATCATATTCTTGGTATGATTACACCGAAGGAGGATTTCTCAGGGAGGAAGTTGGATCTGTCGCACTTCAGGATTTTTGGAGCCTATGTTTAGTGCCATGTCTCCAAAGAATCAAGGAAAAAGCTTGAGCCGGCAGCAGCATTGGGTGTATTTGTGGGTTACACAGAAACTCCTCACAACTACCATGTGTATTTTCCATCCCTCAGAATGACAGCTATGCGAAGGGATGTAAATTTTGATGAGGAGAAAGCGATGCAGTGATCTCTCGAGAGGGAGCTTCATATCCCACTAAAAGAGGAGATTTTAGCTCCAAAAGAGGAGCCTCAGAAAGTTATGAAACAACCATAAATTGAGGAGCAGAGAGTGGATACCCCCACTAAAGTAAAACCATCTAGAGAAGGCATAAAAAGAACAAGGGAAGTTGATAGACTTGTGTAGGATGCAAGGGAGAATGTGGGATCTTCTTGAAATTTGTGCAGGCAGAGAAGGTCACCTGAGAGGTACACTGGCTACATGGCTCTAATGACTGAGGTTGTAGAGAATGAGCCATCCTCTTTCATGGAAGTAGTAGATAAACATGTATGGTTTGATGCAATGGTGGAGGAATATTGATCCATTGTAAAGAATAGTGTTTGGGAAGTGGTCCCAAGATCAGCAGATAAATCAGTTGTGGGTTTGAGATGGATCTTCAAGGTTAAGCATAGAGAATTATAAGGCTATATTTGTGGCCAAATGATTCTCTCAAGTTGAGGGAGTTGACTATGAGGATACCTTTGCTCCTATAGTAAGGTATTCATCCATTAGAGCAATTCTTGCTCTAGCTGCACAAATGGGGTGGAAGATCCACCAGATGGATGTAAAAACAACATTTCTCAATGGGGTTATTGAGGAGGAGGCGTACATCGAGCAATCAGGAGGTGTTGAGACATTTTATCAAGAGTCTCATGTGTTCAAACTCAAGCGAGCATTGTATGGTCTCAAACAAGCACCTCATGCTTGGTACACCAAGATCGACAATTATCTCACTGGTTTGGGCTTCACCAAAATTGAAGCGGATGCAAACCTGTATCACATATTGGTAGAAGGTGAATTGCTTATTATTGTCTTATATGTTGATGAGTCGATTTTGATTGGTGATGAGTAGTTGATCAGATATTTCAAGGAGGACCTTGCAAGGGAATTTGAAATGAAGGACATGGGTTTCATGCACTACTTCCTCAGGTTGGAAGTATGGCAAGGCGATGGGGAACTATTTTTGTCTCAAGGAAAGTATGCAAATGAGATACTACATAGATTCTGCATGGAGAGTTGTAAGCCCATGGAGACACCTCTAGCAACCAACTAGAGGAAGGAGGATGCCACTTTAGGTGAGGAAGTGGATGCTACCATTTATTGGCAGTTAGTGGGTTCACTAATGTATCTTGTGAACACAGGACCAAATATGTGCTATGCAGTTAACCAGCTAAGCCAAGTTATGGTTAGGCCAACCAAATTATTTTGGAAGGCAGCTAAGCATGTTTTATGATACCTCAAAGGCACTACCTAGTTTCGACTATGGTACAGACAGATAAAGGAAGTGAACCTATGTGGCTTCACAAATGCAGATTGGCCAGGGAGTCCATCTGACCGAAAGAGTACATCAGGTGGAATTTTCAGTGTTGGGTCTACAATAATTTCCTAGTACAACAGGAAGCAAAGATCTATGGCTCTCAGCTTGAAAGAAGAAAAATATATGGTTGCAAGTCAAGCAACATGTGAGACGATCTGGATGAGAAAGATACTTATAGGACTATTTGGTTAGATGATGGATCCTACCATAATCTACTATGATAATCAAAGTTCCATCAAGCTCTCTAAGAATCATGTATGTCATGATTAATCCAAGCATATTGATATCTAGTATCACCGTCTATGGGATTGTGTGCAGAGGCAGATAATGTTGCCACAATACATTCCGACAGAGGAACAAGATGCTAACATTTTGACAAAGGCCTTGTCAAGAAGTAAGTTTGAGTTCCATAGGTGCGGGATAGGGGTGGTTGATAATCCCTTTCTCACTGAGAGGAAGTGTTAAAAAATGTAGCAAGAAATTCTCATTTTGATTTTGCCTAGATTGAATTGAGAAAATTTGAATTTCCACATCAGCAAACAACTTGGATGCAGTTAACTTGTGTGACATGGCTTGTGTCACCCAGTTTACCTAGTAAATTCAAGTTGGAGGAGTTAGAATTCAATTAAGCATGTGTGATTGCTAATTTGTAGCAATCAAGGTCAGTTATTTCAAGTTTTTTTTTTTTTTCAATTAAACTTGTTCCAATTGTTGGAGGAACTAGTGGAAGGTCAATTGTGCAGTGAGACTTTAGTCTAACTCGGTGATCATCTAGTTAACTAATCAATCAGCCCAAAATAGCTAGTTCATGTAAAGAATTCGAGTTCTCCAACTATGGTGGAGATTCTAAGGAAGTGTAACATCAGTTTTAGACTAGTCTTGAGTGTACAAGTGTTTCAGGCAGTCATATGATCAATCTTGAGAATTGTGCAGGGAAATATGGGCTCAAACAAAGGTAGAAATTGACTAAGTATGGATCAGAGCTTCTCAGTGAGCAGAGAGATAGGTTATTCACTTGCAAGTTATGCTCAGTTGAGTAAAGAATTTGTAATACATAAATATTCATTATATTAATCCAAGCAGGCAAAGGGTTTTTTAGCATATTTCTTTCCCCTTGAAAAATTTTGTGTGCTTGTGTGTTATTTCTCATTGCATGTTTTTGATTGATGTTCTAAATTGTTAATTGAATTTCACAGAGCAGTAGAGTAGGTTTGTGTCTTGTGATTTTGATTAAAACTTCATGAGCAGTTGCAAATATACACATTGATTTCTACAAATTCTTAGTAATCTAATGAAACAACTAAAATATATATGATATTTTTATTTTTATTTGTCAAGATAAATCATATGTGTGGATGTATGCACTTACAATATATAAGGAAATACCTTGCCAACTCACCACTATATGGATGTGGAACACAATTGCATGGATTATTATTATGAAATAAGTGGATGTGGCATTACTACTCAATTCTAATATACCATCCTAACTTTGTATTTATCAAGCACTAAGAGGGATCAAATCTCTCAAGGTGAAAACCTCATTTTTTGTGTAAAACTTGAGGAAAGGTTTGCACCTCGAGAGATTTGATCCCTCCCGCTACCTGATAGATACAAAGTTAAGATGGATCTAGGTTGGTTTATATATATATATATATAATATATATATATATATATATATATATATATATATTATATATATATATATATATATATATATATAGATATATACCATTAGCAAAACCTGGAGCTAAAAACTACCAATGATAAATTGACTCTATGACCTCAATTTTAATTTTATATTTATTATAATGTTATTGCTTTAAATAGGTTATATTTGAGAAGAATACCAGGGGAAAAGTCATTAGTTATCAAACCCCTGAGTCTAAAAACCACTAATGTTTACATAACATTACAATATCTCTTCCATACTGGGCTGGAGAACACCTCTCGGTGCAACAAGGTGTGTGGGAGAGGAAGTTGGGAATATGGTTAGACCCTTTTTGCAAAAGAACATGTCTCATTCTTTTTATGAGTATTTATGTTATAGGAAGTGTTATTCCTTACTATTGTAATTTATAAGTGGAGGTGGCATCCTTGCTCCATGGTGGGAGATGGCATGCCTTGTCATCACGATTTAGGAGGGGAGGAAACATTCTTACTTGACGATGTGTGGTGACATTCCTCATGGTTTTAGTAGTCACTCTCAAGGGCCAATTAACTCATGCAATGGGGTGTGAACTTAAGACTCAATTAATTAATGTAGGTATTTACCCACTTCAAGTGTCACTTAAGAAATAATAATATTTTAATGAAAATGGAAATTATAATTTAGGAAATTAATTAAATGTAGATTTATCTCTAGGTAATATCTAGGGTGAGTGATGTTACCCTATTTTTCAAATTAAGTAAATTATAAATTATGATAAAACCCACCTAGATGTTGAATTATATTTAACTTGGAAATAAAATGTATTAGTTAATCTTGCATCTAATGAGGTGTCTAAACAAGTTAAGAGAGTCTTTGATAAGTTTAGGAGATTTAACTATTTAGAAGGGATTGTTCTTTGATTATCACCATAACTACGAGTTAGATTAATTTGGAAAAACAATAATGTGATTGCTTGGGAAGTGTTGAATTGTTTTTTATATTTCCCTTTGATCAGAGGAGACATGCTTAGCCAGTCTAGTAGTTTGAGACCCACTACTAATGCATACAGTGATGGTATTGTACTAAGATTCTAATTGCGATCCCACATGGGTCGTGGGTCCCAATGAAAGAAGTCTTCCTTAGTAATGGCAAGGTGGAAACCAATTTTCATAATAATTTTGGCAATATAAGGAAGATCTTGGAGTTTGTAGTTGGATTAAATTCAACAATTCAAGTGCATTTTTAATTATGTTATTTGGTAATTGTTTTACATGTTTATTATCTAATGTAAAAAGTGAGATTAGCTTATAAATCGAATTCTTCAAATGTGTTGAATTTTCTTATTATATTCCGTTTAATTTTTCGAAAGAATTGGCTATCAGGTTAATTACATCGATAGACGTCTTATTGTGAGGTTCTTCTTCATGACACTGTAGAGATTCATCATCCTTCTTCATGACACTGTAGAGATTCATTGACTGCTACAGTAGAGATTCAGATGACTTTTATTTTGTCATGTTTCATCGATTCGGACCAGGCCTATAGTTTTACCTCAAATATTACTACTTTTTGTTTTCTAATTTCGAGGTAGGAATCGTTTTGGTTAGCCTCTTTAAGCGAAAGCTCACGTACATCCGAAGCAACACAACCAACTGTTCAATACGTAGCCAACTTTTCAAAGTGGGAGGCTTTCAACCTCTATGTCATTATGGCAAACCTCTTTGCATGCAATCTCAGTTGCATCCAAAGCAATAAGAATACAAACAACAAAAACACACTAGAGACATACATCTAGATAATAAAAACGTACTCACAGCTAAATAATAAAAACACAGTCACAGCTAAATAATAAAAACACACTCAATGACACATTCAACAACTAAAATATATCAGTAATTGCGTAACTTTAAATTGAATGACTAGTTTTTCTAATTAGTAAATCATCTTTGTTCTTGTTGCTCTGCATCAGCGAAGAATTCTTTAGTTTCATTGGAGATGGGAATGCGAAACTAGTTGTGTATTGCCCATTATTTCTGTAGTTTCACAAAGTAGGTTATCTGTTGTGAATACTAGAGGGACATCAAAGTGTGCAAGCTTTCCTCCTACCTCTCCTGCTTCGACCCAAGCGGATGGAGCAATAGTGCTCTTCTCTCCGGAAACTTTACCAGTAGATTTATGATCCAAGAAATAGAAGAGGAGAACTAAACAAATGATCATCATCAAGCTAAGGACACCCCCAATAATAATCAAAATGAGCCATATAGTTTTGAATTTTCTTCCCTTTTTTCCTGTGAGCTTGCTTGAGATGTTGTTGGAGACCCACTTGGTGATAAGAATTGATTACAAGGGGATGTAATATTGTATCCATGAAAACACAAATTCCCCGCAAAAGAGGTAGCATTAAATTTTCTTACCAAAGAGGATGGAACAAGACCAATATCCAATCGGTTAAGAGAAGTAAGTCCCTTCCAGTTGGTGCTTCTCTCCTAATCAAATTCATCCTGCCCATAAAAAAATATTTGTATCAATAAACTAAAAGAAAACAAGTGTCAAATTTAGTAACAAAAAAATATGAAAGGGGTTCAAAATGATTACTGAGATGGAGAGGTAGACGCCTTGGTACATCGTACTAGATTTGGAAGAGATGTGCGAATAGAATGGGCCCATGGGAATAGAACACTGAAACACCACTTGACCACCGACATTTAAAACCTACAAAGGAAACAAGAGTGCATTAAGTACCAAGAAAAATTAAAAAATAAAATAGGAATGGTCTCAGAGAAAAATATGGATTATGAAATAAGTTTGTTTATCACTAAGATGCACGACTTCGAGTTGAAACCCTTCCACGAAAGAAAAGCCATTGTTTTGTAGGTAAGATCGAGCTACACTTGGTGTATCAAAAGGAGGGGAAATTGATAGGTTAAAACGCCAATCTCTCTAGCAAAGGTGAACAACGCTCTACTAAGTCCAACGCAAAATGACAGATGAACTGGAGTATAGTTATTTTTACCAAAAGGTAAATCCTAACAAGATACATTGTTGATTTGTCAGAAACAAATCAAGACCGTCTGTTACAAACCAACATGCTATCACGTGAAATCATGTACGAAATGACTCTTGGATCAAGTTAGTCGAACCATGTGGCTAGATCGTGGATCCCATGCAATTAGTCATAGGCCACCTCATTAGGATGAAAAGCTAGCTATATACGTACATAACTATTGTAGGAACAGAAATTAAATGAAGGGTGTTTGATTTGCAAGGAAACATATATTACAAGATTGGGTAAACATAATAAAATAATGAATTGCCTCCTTCTTCTCCACATAAGGGATAAGAGAAAATCCCTTCTTGTTATATCTGAAAGTGCCTACCATGACCATGAATGAACCATCATAAGATATATAACGTAAGGGCCCAATACTACTATTAAGCGCATAATACATCAATTAATCATAAACAACCATGTACATAAAATATGGGAAGAGGACTTATGAGATGGGTAAGAGTATGTTGGGTTGCAATATAATCATCTAGTAAGAGGAGTTAACAACTCACAATCTAAGTATGGGGGATTACGCAGTGCATTATATTAGATATCATTTTGGGATTCAACTGCGTTAAGTAAGTCATTCAAACGTATGACCATTTCCATGAGAGGTAGTCGTAACTGACTAATTTCTCATGATTTTGAATAAAGTCATTCAAACGTATGACCATTTCCATGAGAGGTAGTCGTAACTGACTAATTTCTCATGATTTTGAATAGTTCACTTAGCACTCATTGCATCGGGTGATGCTCACAGGGGTGAAGAAGTGGGATTGAAACTAGTGAAAAGTGGAGAACGAATCACATAGCATCAATCATCACTTCCCGGGGCCTTGCACCCAGTAACCAGGACTTCCCAGGAGGTCACCCATCCCAAACTCCTCTGGCTCAAGCGCGCCTTAACTGTGGAGTTTTTCCCCACAATCAAGCCCACTTAGCTTGCTACCCCATTTGCAAACCTTAGCAAGTATTGTGCCTCATGAACCATTCAAGTAGAGATCCCTTGACTCTTTTTGAATTTTAGTATGGGGATTACGCAGTGCATTATATTAGATATCATTTTGGGATTCAACTGCGTTAAGTAAGTCATTCAAACGTATGACCATTTCCATGAGAGGTAGTCGTAACTGACTAATTTCTCGTAACTGAGGTAGTCGTAACTAACTCACAATCTATAGACTAAAGTTAATAACTTTTTTTTAGAGAGAATAAGGTACATTACATTTTATTTCTAGATATGTTAATAATTATATGAATATATGTAATTGTTAGTATTCAAATGCTCTTATTCAATTAATGTTGATGATGAATATTTTGTTTTATATTTTTCATATTTTTCTTGTTTTTTCTCTCTCCTTATTTTTTGAATGTGAAACCTCCAAACTTCGTTTCTCGTCCATTATCATTTCTCGTTTCTAGTAGCATAGTTGATGAGTGTTTATTGTGTTATGCCTAGTAAAATTCGAAGCAAAAAATAGTCGGACAAGTATCATTCTCTCTCGCTAAATCTCCTTAAATGAAGAAGACAACACAATGCAGAAAAGCAACATGTGATAAATGTTTATTGTATTATAAGCACTTTTTTGACATGATCAGTATATACTACCATCGGTTATGAATCTGAATAATGGTAGAATTTACTCACATAGATATTTCTCCATCCAGAAAATTCACTGTTGATATATACCGCAACTTGGAGCAAAATAAAGCATTAAGCTAATTTATCATCAACTCAAGCAAATAATGATGAGGTGACAGCACGAAACCATCTTGTGTGCGAATGACAATCACCGTGGGGTTACCCCCTCCGTGAGGTGTGTAAAAGCTACGATGTTTTAATGAACCTTATTTATTCTCCATCGCTTAGATGTATGAGGGACAGATAAAATATGAGATGAGTCCAGGAATTAGAACCATTTTGGCATTGAAATACCATTAAAATCAATGTGCCAAATAATTGACTTTTACCGAACTAAAATTAAGAGTAAATTTATATTACGTATTTCTCACTTTTCAATGCTTAAATCCTTAAAAATTAAAAAGGCGTGAGTTTGAATTGAAGATTATAATGTTATCTTTCAGGTGTTCCATTTCTGTGCAGCTATATATAATTGTTAAAAGTAAAACCGGTGAAAAGGTAGTATTGATTAAATTTATATTTTATTTATTATATTTTAAAAATGAGATTAAACTGAATTGATAACTAAGTTTAAATTTATATATTTTTAAATATATGATTTTTTTTAATGAAAGTTTTAATGATAATTAGTCTGGTAGAATGGTTTATTTCAGAATGTTATTTTCGTTAAAATTGTCTTTTAGTTTTTATTAAATGATTTTTAATAGGCTAAGAGTTTATGTTTTTTAGATTTAAAAAAATAAGTTAATAACTTTACATTTAGAGGTATTTGGTAGTAATGAAAGTCTATTTTTTTTATAGACAATTATCCAATCATTTTAAGTGTTGTGGTTTTTCTTAAATAATGGTGATAATTTATCCTGCATTTATATATTAGTGAGTTACCATAGATCTTACTACATTCAAATATTATTAAAAAAAAAAATCCATAATATATATTTAAAGAAGAAAAAAATTAAAACAAAACATTTCTATGGGTGTGCTTTGCACCTCTTGGTGTAAATGCTAGTATGTACATCCTTGACTTTATAGTTGTATTTCCAGGAATTTGATGAGGTTTAATATGTGGGAAGTAGATAACTTTACTTCACATTTATAATTGTAATTGTTTATTTTTGTATGAAATGTATATGACATGATATACAAATTGTCTATGTAAATTTTAAAAGTAATAATGAGATCTTTATGATGATTCTCAGGTTGAAAATGCAAATTTGACCATATGTGAATATATTTTTGCTGTATATAAAACAAGTTTTGACTCTAAGGAAACTGAGTCAATATGCAATAGTCACCAATCTTTGTCAAAAAGACTTTCACATTGTAAGTAAAATTAGATTTACATTGAATTTGTAATATAAGTTAAATTTGATCAAGGTATTTTTTAAGGATTCAAATATTATATTTATGTATAGTATTATAGACGATTATTCTAGTTGGAAAAGTCACACATATAGAATATAGGTGAATATTCAGTAATAAAACACACACACACACACACACACATATATATAAATAGGCAAATTTTTAATCAAATGAGTAAATATTTTTTCCATTAAAAAAAAAGAAAAAAACTAATTATAAAATATCACCCTTAAATTTTTCCCTAAATTCAATTATGATGAATTTGTAAAAATTAATCCATTGATAAAATTTCACCCCTAAAATTTATCATGATTTACGGTGAATTTGTAATTTGACTTGATGGCCAACGTTTATTATTATTAAGTTTTGCTTATGAAGAGTATGTTTTAATGTGCCAATGGTCATGTGATTATTTCATATATTTGCATGCACGAGTTAATGGGAGCAACACTAATTGTTGAGAATAAATGTTGGGTTCATGGACATTAGCAATATGTTCGTAGATGCTAATGGCATGTTCTTGGGTATTAGCAATATGTTTGTGGATGTTAATGGCAATAGTACTTGTTAATGCAACTTGATACCTGGATGGAAATGTTACCTTTTAAGTCAATTCGATACTCTTATGGGGCATAATGTTGAGATAAATATGGTTCATAGAAAAAAGATGTGGTGGGTCCAATCTCAACAAAGATTGAAATTATATTTTTTATATGTGAAATTAATTTATGGGAAAAAATGGCATAGAATGGTTCGATTTCTAAATTATAATTTTGCTCAGCAAGCATGGAATTGTCATTTAATTGTCTTATGGGCATGATTTTGTGGTAAAATCATATAAACAAGAGTAATAGATGCAATGGAACATAGTTCTTGTTTCTACTAGTAATTAATTGACTTTTGGTTGTGTAGAGTGCGGAGAAAATTCCATCTGCGCAACGAAAACTCTCAGCACGATGAAACCTCTCTGCACAATGAAATCTCTCCACACAATGAAAGCTCTCTCCACAAAGCTCTTCCTATGTTTTGTTGTCATTGTCTCTTCACACAGTTCTTGTGCATTACTATTACTATATGTTATTGGTAATATTTTAATACTAAATAATTTATGTAATGAAATATGTATGCACAAAACTCTTTGCACAATCAATACAAAGCTCTCCACTTGTCTTGTTGTCCATGTGTTTCCACACTCTACTACTAATTAATTGATTAAATGTTGTGCAGGGTGCAGAGGAAACTTTCATTCTCCTCTGCACAATGAAAGTTTTCGGCACAATGAAATCTATCCACACAAAACTCTCTGCACAATGAAATCTCTTCGCACAAAACTATCTGCATAATGAAATCTTTTCACACAATGAATGCTCTCTCAGCACAATACAAGTTGTTCACACAAAGCTCTTCACTTATCTTATTATTAGTGTCTCTTCGCACAATTCTCCTGCATCATTATTATTATATAATATTGGTAATATTTTGATACTAAATAATCCATATTTAGGAAAATAAACATTTAACAAATCAATCATCTAAGTGGTCAAGACATAATGAAAGCTCTCCGAACAATACAAGTTGTTCACACAAAGCTCTTCACCTATCTTATTATTAGTGTCTCTTCGCATAATTCTCTTGCATCATTATTATTATATAATATTGGTAATCTTTTGATACTAAATAATCCATATTTAGAAAAAAAAAAATTAACAAATCAGTCATCTAAGTGGCCAAGACATAATGAAAGCTCTTCGAACAAGAATTTGTTAATAAAAATTACAAGTATGTCGTGATGTTCTACATTTCCATATGCATTATCTTTCCTCATAGTTCTTCTGCATCATTACTATTATATATTAGTGGTAATATTTTAATACTAAACAATCCATATCTGACCTGTAATGCAAACTTGAAGGTAATGAACAAATTGCAAGTGAAATTTTATGTATTTTGGGTAATGGATGAAGTTACAAAACACATAAAATAATGGTTTTTAAACTTAGTTATCACCAAAAACATAGGAAAAATACCATATCAAAAACACATAACAAAAAAAATGATAAAGGAGTTCACCACTCTGTTGAGCTACATCTCCTGGTCCAGCTTCCAAAGGTGGGCCTCTTTCATTAAGTGCTCAAATTTGTGTTTACATGGATTTATAGTGCTTGAAATGTAAATATTATGTGTCTGATGGCTTCAAAAATGTCAAAAACCCCAAGTTGGGCTCTTTCTGCACCTCATTTGGTCAAAAACTGAAAAAGTTATGTTTCTCCCAAGGTTTTCCAATTTTCCACAGCTAACCATCTTACAATTTGCCCCAAACATGGCTTAAGCGACCCAAACTTGGAACCGTTACACAATTTTGGCCTACAATCACGCCCAACGATGGAAATTATCCGATGTGTTAAATGCCAAATAACCCCCATTTTTCTGAAAATTAGGGTTGTATGGGGGCACGTGCCCAGCGGTTGAGGCTAACCGCTCGCCCCCGTCGACTGACCCCCAAGAGAACTAGCACCTAGGTGCATTTCTTACCATAAAACTAGGACTAAGGCCAAAAATCATGTGTCGAACCCATATTTCGCGCTAAGGGCTTGCGGTGGTGGCATGAGGTTCTATGGCGCCATGGGATCGGCGCTGGTCCCCAAACTCCACGCCCGTTGCAACAACCCCCCAAAGATTGCGCCTGTGGTGGCGTTGGGTATTAAAACCATGGGTTGGGACCTTACCTTAGCACCCTTAGCCTGAATTCCTTTCTCTGCTCCACCATGGGTTACATGATATGGACGAGACCGTGGGCTAGGCCCTATAACTCTGCCCTTTTCCACATGTTAGCATCGGGGTTTGATCTGTGATGTTGTGGCATATTGTTGTGGGTGATGACCGTGGCTTGGGGCTGGGGCTAAGCCCCGAGCCCTCGGCTCCCTCCTCCACGATTCTATGGTGTGTAGTATGGTCGAGGGCTAGAGCTTAGCCTTGGCCCCTTTCCCCATATGCGCACAACATCAAACTTATATATGGCTTTTGAACTATTGTTAATAAGGAACAATGTGTGCTCTAGTGGTAAGGCACCTTGCTATTGGGTGGGAGGTCTCATGTTCAACTCCATCGGAGGTATGTTCTCCCATAAACAAATTTTAAAATGCCACCAAGAGGCCACATGGCAGCCATTCATTGGCCCGCGTGGCTTCCAACCATTGGAGCCCAAAAATCACAGTCAGCCTTGTAAAAATAATAAAATAATTTGAACCAATAAGATTCAAATGTTTTTTTTTTACCAATTTGGAGTGGCCAAGTGGCAGCCTGCCATTGGCCTATAAATGTACTGTCAGCATGTCACCTACAATATTTTTACCTATTTGGGAATTTGATCAGAATATGATATCAGGAGCATACGATATTGGTTTTGAACGATTCAATTTGCATTGGATCCAGGTCGCCGATATCTACACTTTGGTATAGGTTTTGAGATATGTCACACATTTTGAATTTTGAGCACTAAATTGATTTCTTGGATCACTCCTCCCAACTGGAAGATTTTAGACCTCCAAAATATTATTTTAAGTCAACATACAGATGAGGGTACAATTCCCTCACCCTTCCCTTTTCAATCCATTTGGCTTTGCCCAATTTTATACCTTTAAACCCCATATGAAGGTGCTTCCCATTCCTTCTTATTAAAGTTCATGTTTCTTTGTCAAGGATAGGATATAGTTGTAATTCTTCAAGAATTTTTGAAGAGAAAACTTATGTTAAAAAAATTTGAACATTCTCTCCTATGTCTTCAATCAAAGGAGGCTTACCCATTTTCAAGTTCTTTTCACCTTGAAGTTTTTCTTTGCTGATGCAAAGCTTTACTTCATTTCCAACTTGAAAATTGAGGCCAACATGATGTTGATCATGTTCAACCTTGTTTTTGGCTCAACTCTTCACCAAATGTGAATTCCATCACCATGCACCATTCTTCCTCAAAGCCAAAACATTAGGAGCCCCATAGGAAGATGTATTAGAACTAATGTTCCCTTTCTCAAGTAGCTCTTGCATCTACTTCTTGATTCCTACATTCTCTAACACGCGCATCTTGTTCAAACTAATGTTCAAAAGTGAATCATCCTGCTGCAAATGAAATTCATGTTATTTTGCTCTTTTAGAAGGGACACATTATTCCTAAAAAATCTTATCATATGTGTTAACAACTTCAACTGAATCAGATTTTAATGTTGCATCACATTCTTGGAAGGCTTCAGATTCATCAATATCTTTATGTTTAATTGCCAACAATGAAAAATTCTGACTAGCATTTACAGACCTCTTCATTTGTCCATCATTCACAAGAGACAAATTCAACTTTTTTCTATGTGCTCTAACAATGTACTCAATCCTATTGTTAAACAAGTGATACTTCTTCTCATGGCGATGAAAGATGGCTTTATTGTCATATAAGTATTGGCTTCCCAAAACAATCCCACAAATGTCAAGTGGTACCATATCAAGTTCTACCTTATCAATAAAATTTGTAGTGATGGAAATTCTAAGTATGCATTTTCTTGTCACTTTTAACTTGGCATTGTCACATACTGTGGTGAAGTAAAATTATAAGTGCAAACACAAACAAATTCCTCTAGCCCGATAATGGGTCTAGCCACAACATATACATTCTATGGAATATTTCCTTAGGTTAGAACCAATTAAGAGAGCCTACCTCTTCGTCTGCTTATATCATTTGATGATGTCCTTGCTTGCTCACTCCAACTATCTCTCGCTTCCTTCTTCAAGCACCTGAAACAAGTAAACAACAGCAAACAACAAATGTGATAATAGT
>APFE030494666.1:0-10273 GCA_000404065.3 Pinus taeda | reverse complement strand
GTGTTTGAGTTGTAATTGATTTCCCTTTCTGAACTTGTATTTCAGTTTGTGTTGTTTCAGATGATTCTCCTTGTTCAGCTGGTTCTTCTACAATTGGTGGAGAATCCTTTTTAAGTACTTTACCAAACCGTAAATGGACATCATTCAGAGGAAGAATAGAATAAGTAGGAAAATATGCTGCTTCCTCTATAGTATATGCAGATTTGTCCACTTTGTTATTTGGATTGGCCACCGGTTGGGCTGGCAATTGTGTTGGTCTGGGTTGATTTGATGGTAACTGTAACTGTTGTTGTTGTGGCAGAAATGGTGGTGGATTCTGCTGTGGAAATGGAATGGATGGCGGATATGCAGAATTTTGTTGCGGAAATGGCATAGATGGAGGATATGGAGGATATGAAAATGGTTGTTGGTACTGTTGTTGGTAATGTTGTTGATATTGTTGAGACTGTTGTGGTTGTTGGTTTCCATAACTATATCCTCTCCAACCTTGTGCAGGTTGTTGTGGATATTGTTGTGGAGGCCAAGCTTGCCACGGCATAGGAGGGTTCCAAGGATTATAAGATGGATAAGCATAATTTTGCTGAGGAATTTGCTGCTGATTTGGCTGAGGCATTCTAGGTGGCCATGGTCTTCTTGGTGCAACATAATAGAAACCTTCTGCTCCTTGCATTTCATCTATTGAATTATTTTGCAGGTCTTTCAATGTTACACATTGTTCTGTGGAGTGATTGCCTGTACAAAGACCACATACTTGAATGCTATCTAAAGGACAGTCTCTCAAAGGATGTTTCTTCTTACATTTTGAACAAAATATGGCTAAGGCTTTCTCTTCTTCTGCCTTTTTCTTATTGGCCTTTAGCACATCTACTTGTGTCCCTAATGTACTCAAAAGATCTGTTTTGAAATTTTCCAATAGACTTCCTATTTCAGCCCTTGTTATTCCTCCTGCAGCTGATTTTGCTGCTTTAGAACTTGCTTCCCTTCTTCCGGTCTTTGATCTTCCTCTAGAATATTTCTGACATAACTCGACAATTTCATCAAATGGAAGATTTGAAATATCTCCTTTACCCATTACATTTAAAATGTCAAGGTATTCATCTCTTATACCTTTTGAGGAAGATTGTGCGAACAGTTTCTTGATTTAGGGAATGTTGTTTAGACTTTTGAAGATTATATGCAAACCGTTCTAAATATTCTTCTAGATTTTCATCTTCTTGTTGTGTCATTCTAAACACATCTTCCTTTGAATCTCTAGATCGGCAATAAGGCTGGTATTTCTTAAGGAAGACAGTTCACATATCATCCCAAGAAGCTATTGTTTGTTCTCCTAATCCCATAAACCATTTTAAGGCTACTGCTTTTAGTGTTGCAGGAAAAAGACGAAGTTTATGGACATCATCCGTATAGCCATATGTTCTACATAAGATATTGAATTCAAACATGAATGAATCCGGATCTTCGGTAGACATTCTATAGAAGTTTGGCAACACAGAAGGTGGATTTTTTTTCATTTTTACTTCTTCTCCTAGTATTGCACTGGTATCTATTATTGGGAAACCAAAGGTTGATTCTTGGTTAGGTCCATCTTCTTGTCTTTTCCTATCATTTTCTGTTTTTCTATCATTTTCGTGTTTCCTGTCTTCCTCTCTCTTCCTCCTCCATTCTCTTTGTTGTCTTTCATTTTCAGCTCTTTGTTCCTCATCATTAAGATGAACGGATCCATGTCCTTCTACCATTGATTGAATTGTTTCAATTTCAGGTGGAGGTTCAAGTTGTGGGAAGATAGGAGGATCGACGAATGGAAAAACAAGTTGCTTTCCTTTCACTTTTGGTTTTCTGGAAGTGGAGAATTTTTGCTTTGTTTCCCAAGCTGATAAAGTTTTCCTTTCAATCAAAGTTAATCTTTGGCCACTTCTTTGTTTTTCAATCAGTTCTTCAATGATTGGATTACCAGTAACAGGTGTATGTGATGATCCTATTTCTATTTGAGGGGGGTTTTTGATAAATCTACCTTGAGGATCTCTAACTCTAGGCATAAAGAAAAATAATTAAAGAAATGAAATGTAACTAATGTTTTTGTTTATTTTGAATTTTATCTTTCTATTGACTATGCCGATATTTGCCTCCCCGGCAACGGCGCCAAAATGTTGGGCTAATTTATGTGACTAAATTAACGCAAGTATTTATTATCAATCCGGGTTTGTGAAACTTGGAGGAAAATCCACTATTTATGAAGATCAAGTATAACCAAACTTTGAAAGATAAATGATTAAGGACTAAGGGAAAATATATCTAAAACTCTTGATTCAATCAGCTTAAAAGAGGAAACATTGAAAGAGTTCTTGACTCAAGAAGTCTGCTCTCACCTCAGTTATGACTTAATGAATTAGAGATTATAATCAAAGACTCAAGATGCATAAATCATACATGAAAAAGGCTCTTAAATTAAGAGACATTCAAAGTTTTCCATAATAACTCATTCATCCCAAGATATAAATCTAAATGGAAACAAACTATTTGCATGTAAATAAAAGAGACTAATTCTAATTCACCATTTCATAGAGAGAATGTCCAACTTGAACACTTGCTTGCCAACTCAATTAGATGATGAATAAACCATTAACAAAAGAAATCAATCACTATTCATAACCATGATGCAATCTGAAATAAGACTTTGAAAAACTAAAGCTATCATCAACCAGATTTGCAATGAAATAAAACTAGTCTAATTTGGAAGTGTACTTAGCTTGGTGTGGGGGCCCTCCACCCTTTCCTTGCACACTTATGAAGATGATATCAGAAGCTTTATATCAGTCAAACATCCATGTATTGATCAGCAAAATGAAAGTAACACAAGTCTCCAACTTAATTCTTCAAACCAAAAATATTACAGCATAAAAGTATCAAATGTCAAGTGTGTTGAGCCATCAAAGTGTGGCTCTTAAATAATGAGTTCATGAAACCAACTGATCTGAAATCACTCTAACAAACATATCTATCCTAATCCACCTATCCAAGTCGAATCCAACTCCCTCATCCCAAGAAATATGACTAATATAAGGGGATCCCAAAACAACCCTATTTAGATGGGATTTCTGGATGACTAGTCATGATTGACTAGCTCCAAAAAGGCATAATAAAACTCATTCTGTTGAAACCAAGCATAGGTGGCTTGGTCCTAGTTCCCAAGCCTCCTATTCATGCATCCCATTCGTGCTGAAGTGGCCTGCATCCATATCAACCATGAAGTGATTACGGGAATTTCTTAAAATTGCCAGAATTGCATAAACTCAAACTTTAATAAAAACTTTAGAAATTGATTAATTAAAGTTAAATACCTGTTTAGACACCAAATATTCATTAAAATGAAATGGATGAAGTGAAAATGAAGGATAAATGGATAGCTAGGTAAGTTTCTCAAAGCAAAATAAGATCAAAACTGAGGCCCAACATCTCTCCCATGCTTATGATCAAGCATGTCCCCATGCTTGCTTGTTTCTCTTGGACCTTCTGCCCTCTGAAGTAGATGTTGTGCCTGCTGCTGGTTCCCTGTTCAAACAATCAAAATCTGATTCCTGCCTTGCCTTTAACATTTCTGCCTTAACCTTTTGTTTTTCATACTTAGCTTGCCACATGTTTTTGTCTTTCAGCCACTTGAATGCCTGTTTGGAAAGCAATTCATTTCTCCTTTTCAACCTGCTTATTTCTTCCTGTAATTTGTCATTTGTTTTCATTAGATTTGCATTGTCTTTTTTCTGTGCCTTATTCTCTGATTTTAATTGCTTCTCAACAATTTTACTTATTTCAAGCTGATCTGTTAAGTCTTGGATCTTGGCCAAATTCAATTCTTTTTCAAAATCTTGGGTAGTTTTCATCAATGATTCTCCTGCATCATTATCAAATATGGAATCTCTCTCAAGGGTTTCTTGTGCTATATCCTGTTCTTTTGGTTTCCTAGGAGAATATGCTTCTACCTCCTTTTCAAAATCAATAGAATTCCTAGTCCTAGGAACAGACATAATAGATGTATCAATCTCATGCATGGCCATATTTCTAGCTCTGGTTCTAGGATAGAGGGGAGAGTTCATCATGCTTCTATCTTCTTGCTCTACTTTGTCTTGTATATCAACAAACTGTTCAGTAAAATGATTTTTATGCATAAATTCCTTCCATTCTAACCCCTTTGCTTTCACCTGATATTCTACCAAGATTTTAATTAACCCCTGATGATATACCTGTGTTGCCTTTGGCTTATGCTCCTGTTTCACTGTTTCAACCATTTTGAAAAGACTTTTATATAGAAAATATGGCAAGTTTATTCTACCATCTCCCTTTATGTGCTGCAACAATCTAACATGGTATAGATGAGCAATGCTATACTGTCGATCACAAGTCAAAAATTTCTGAATAACCATAACTAGTTCTCCCCATGGTTCATTGAACCATTCCCGGGGTATCCCCTTAGCTCTATCAAAGGTGCCTTTCCTGTTCTTTTCAAGGAAGAAATTCCATGCTTTCTCCTTGAAATGCAAACCCTTATGATAGTTTTTTCCTATCATAGGCAAATCTAAGGCTTTGGACAAGAACTCCTGAGTTACTGGGATATTGAGTTCACCTACTTGAGTTTTGTCTTGACTGAAATTATTGATAAACTCTTTAGTTATCTGTTCTGAATGACCATTAAACTTCTGTAGAAATCCTATCATTCCTGACTGATACATTTTTTCTACAGTTTCTTTGCCCCAACTTTCTATTTGAAATCTTGGTTCTACCCGGTTTGTCATGATTTCTTTGAACCAATAAATATAATCCTCTACTGTTACTAACTTCATTTTAACAAGGATAATGATTATTGTTTTTAAATGAAATTGTAGAAGCAACGAGGCTTACCTGCCCTCTCTGATTCAACTTTAAATCTCTGTTGTCCTTCCTCTGTATAAACCTGTTTCAAACCCCTGTTTAAAGGCACACCACACCTCAATATCCATTATCAATACACTGTCCTCTGTATGTTGTTTTTAAACAGTAAATACACATATAGAATTAACCATGTTTTCCCAATCAAAATAACATGTGTTACTGTGTATTTAAATAAGAAGAATTTTTGCTCTCGGCTTCCTCAAACATTCTCAGTGTATTCACAATGGAAATTTTTTTCTCTCGGCCTCTTAACAGTTCCTCAAAACATTCCTTGTTTATTCACAATGGAAAAACATGACTGTATAATGCAATAATTTCTCTCGGCCTCTCAAAAATTCAACAAATATTGACTGTGTTTAATGCGCAAATTGCACTGGCCTTTCAACAAATTTTTAAAAACATGACTATGTATACAAGCAACTTGCTCTCGGCCTAAACCCTCTCATCATTTCACAAAAATATCACTGTATATAAAAACTGCAGACAACGTTTTGATCCTAGAGGGCTATTCACATGCGCTCGGCCTCATATTCTTACTGCTCAAAACAAATGGCAAACAATTTTTTTTAAAGAAACACAGTCAATGAAACCCTCGGCCTCCAGGCACAAAATAATGCAAAGTCGATTTCAATTAGGATTTGCAGTCAACGCAAAAAATTTGCAGACAATCCTATGCATTTTAATGGCACAAAATATATGAATATATGCGCACAGTGAAACATGGACACGGTTTGAAGACTCGTTTTGACATGCACCCCTGCAGCGTTCCTCTATTCTTTTTGACAATTCCCACGGCATATATCAATGCGCATCTGTTACAACTCATATATATACACAACAACACTTTTAAAATCTCATTTTAATGCATATGTCACATTCTGATCGGTGCAACCACGTATTCACAAACCCTCATAACTTTGTTTGACAGCCGATGACAATGGCGCATATTGAAAACGTATACATATGCATTTGAAGACTTGGCGGCTCTCGGCAAACAAATAGATGCAACTATAGTTCAAACAAACAGTGTTTATACATACAACAACCCTCACGCTCAGTCATTTAAACTATCTCTCCGCGTTGGATGCATTTGATTTCTCATTTTCCCCTATCGTGTAATGCATGCAACCAGTGATTTTAAATGCTGGCCGATTATCATTGTTTTCACGCCACAGTCTATGCATTAACATTTAATCAATTCTTCCCTACGTGCTGTATACAGAGAGTTATCCCAGATTTTTAGAGTTACCTGGCTGTCACTGGCCACGTGGGATGCAAACAAACCTTCGAATACCTTCTTTCTTGGACAGTCACACTGGTGTCAAACAATGAAACCTTGTGAGTAATGGCGGACTCAATCTTATCTACAGTCGCCGAGCGAAAAGCATTCAAGTTCTCACCTTGTTTGTTTGCCAAACTCGGCTTCTTCGCCTCAGAATTTCCCTTTAAAATTCCTCTCAACTCACTCCTTCCGCCTTTTGCTTTGTTTTGGTATCAAACATGACTCTCTGAGCTCTCGGCAATGAAGAAATGGTGGTTTGAATCAACGCAGGGATGGTTATTTCATGACCATTTCTCCGTATACCCTGTGGTTCATTGTTGCTAGACGTTGGTAGCTGGCCGTCCTTATTGACTCAGTCTCCCGACTGAGCAATGAGGATGGCCATATGGATGTTTGAATTACTCATTCTCCGCCGTTTCCATCAACCAATACCCTCTGACTGGTATAACACCGTGTCACCTACCGTGCATATGGTTCTTTATTCCATTCACTGCTGCTGTATTGTTGTATTACGGCCGCTTCCATACCCTTCACGATAATGATATAACTTGATTATTATCGCTCATATTACCTGGCTGTAGCACCACTGTGTGATCATTATCATACGGCGTGTGAAATTATGCCGTAAACTCATTTCCTCCATTCCATACGATGTATTCATAAAGTTTATGGCTTAACTATATAACCTTTGCATGCGCAATGTTATATCATAGTTTTGGTCATATCTTTGTTTATGTCTTATTACTCCTTTACTATCGTATTGGAATGTTACGGTTTGGTGCATTTGATATATGTTGCAATATATATATACGCCATAGTTTCACTTACCATTACCGTTGAATGCTTACGGCCTCCCTTATATCACCATTACATTGCCCGCGGTCCTTATTTTACTATGTTATATGCTGTTGATTGTTTGGATATGTGCCTTAGGGTATATGTCTCCATATTGTATGCACAATTCTTTTATAACCCTTTTCTTTTGATATATGTGCATTTTATATAACCATTGCCATTTGATATATGTGCATTTCCATTCCCCTTTGTAACATTATTAGGTTATGCTTTTTAAAATAATGTTAGCGCCTTATAACCTATAATGTTCATGTTTCATGCTTTAATACTTTAGCGCATACTTTTTATAACATAGCTTTTATAATTTTAAAAATGACCATTGGGGTAATGTTTTAAAATTATAACCATTCTAATGCTCTGAGTTCATGTGCAGGTAAAAGAGTGGTCCCAGTTTGATCTTTTTGCGTTTAAGGACAAATACCTAGGGAAATTTTATGTGAATGAAATGAAATATGAATAGGGAATGTAGGGTATATTGGGGAATGAATATCAATGAATATTGGTAGATACTAACTTCAATTGAAATCAAAACTAGAAGTTTCTAAAAAAAAAATTGAAATTCAAGCACAAAAAATGGCGTATGAATATACTCCCTTGTTGTTGTTTGTACAGGTGGAATGTTGGATGCTGTTTGTACAGGTGGAGTGAAATCCAAAATGTTCTGGACAGATGAAAAGTAGACTTTTTTATTACTGCTTCTTGTTCACTATACTCCCTTGCTCGAATTGTTCAGGTCCCTTTGAATAATATCTTGCTTTCAGGTCCCTCTGCAATGCTTCTGGCATGACTTGATCTGCTGCAACTAGTTTGCTTCAGGTCCCTCTGCAATATTTTTCTTCTCAGGTCCCTCTGCAATGCTTCTGGTATATTGTGTCAGCTCTGATCTGGTTCTGCTGCAACAAGTTTGCTTCAGGTCCCTTCTGTAATAATGTTTCAACTCAGGTCCCTCTAGGTCTGCTGCAACGTATTTGCTTCAGGTTCAAAGTGGACAACACAATCCTTTAGTTGTAACAGCTAAAAGCTTGCTATAAGCCTCTCCCTTGTTAAATGTTTGACTTGTCCTCAAGTCAACTGTTGAGAGGTCCTGCATTGAAATTTTGTAAGAGTAGTAAAACAAGAACATAGAATTCATAGAGTCCAGGTTTCTCTGGTTTTCCCCTATGAATTCATGCTTGTTGAGTGCTAGTTGCCTGGTTTTCACTAGCAAACAATTTATTTTTTTATGTTTTGTTTTTTTTTCATATATTTTTTCTCTTTTTTTCATGTTTTTTTTTTTTTTTTACTATATTTTTTATACTTTTTCTTAACTGGAAGATGGCATAGCCATTATTTCCAGTCCGGATTCTTGGATCAGTTGTTTCATAAATGTTTCTTTACTAATAGGCTGATGATAGACTTTCAACCTATGACCGTTGATAACAAATGAGGTGGGATCCTGGTCGATGGTCTTTATCCTCACTGCTCCATTATCAAATATTTCCTCGATTTCATATGGCCCCAGCCAATGTGTTGTAAATTTCGCTTTAAAATCCCTGAATTTGGAGTCAAATAATAACGCCCAGTCTCCCTTCTGGAATGTCTTGGTTTTTATGTATCGATCATGCCATTTCATTCTCTGTTGTTGTACTAGTGTTGTCTGTTCAATTGCTTGTTGACGATGTTCATCCAATTGGTTAAGTTCCATGATTCTTTGTTGTTGTGCCTCTGTCAGGTCCATGCCCAATTGTGCTGCTAGTCTGTAGGTTTGTATCTAAAACTCAATTGGCAGTAGGGCTTCTTTTCCATAGACTAACTGGTATGGACTAAAACCAGTTGTATTCTTCCATGTGATCCTGTAAGCCCATAATGCATCCTTTAGCTTTTCAGACCAGTCTTTCCTATTCAGCTGCACTGTCTTAGTCATAATATTTTCTAAGACCTTGTTTGTGGATTCTACCTGACCATTTGCTTGAGGGTGATATGGAGTAGACTTTCTGTGCTTTATCTTATATTTCTCTGTCAGATCCCGCACTAACTTTGAGGTAAACTACGTTCCTTGATCTGTCACTATTTGTCTTGGTACTCCATATCGCACAAAAATTTCTTCAAAGAGGAAGGTAACCACTGTGTCCTCTGTCGCTCTGCTCACTGCTTTGGCTTCCACCCATTTTGTTACATAATTCGTGCATACGAGAATGTATCTTTTTCCATTTGACGGTGGATTAATGGGTCCAACAAAATCAAGCGCCCACTGTTCAAATGGCTCAATGAGGACTTGAGGCTTGAGCGGCATTTCATCTGATAAGATGGGTCTCCCTACTCTTTGGCAACTATCACACTGTTTGACATATGCCTTAGAATCCTTGAAGACAGATGGCCAGTAATAGCCCAATTGCAGCACTTTATATGCTGTTCGTTTGTCTGCAAAATGGCCACCACATGGTTCGTCATGGCATGCCCTGAGTATATCTAGTATTTCATCTTCACGCACACACTTTCTAATCATTAGATCTGAACTAGTATAAAACAAATCACCATTCACCCAGCTATATCTAGAACTTTCTCTAACAATTTTCTTTCTTTGCTTGCTTGTAAATTGAATTGGAAATTTTCCAGATGACAAGTAATTTGCAATATTAGCAAACCAAGGGGTTTTTACTGTTATGGCAAACAGATGTTCATCCGGGAAGTTATCTATCACAGGATTTGGGTCTTCTGGTGATTAGATGCGGGACAGAAAGTCAGCCACCTGGTTTTCTTTACCTGGTCGGTCTTGGATTGTAATGTTAAATTCTTGCAATAACAGGAGCCATCTTGTAATTCGTCCATTAGTGATGGGTTTGTTCATCAGGTATTTTATTGTTGAATGATCTGTGTGAATAAACACTTGATATCCTGTTATGTAATGCCTGAATTTTTTTACTGCGTGTATAACAACTAACATTTCTTTTTCAGTGACTGTATAGTTTGCTTCTGCAGGTGTCAGATTTTTACTAATAAAGTATATTGCATAGTTGAGCAAATTTTCTTTCTGTCCTAAAGAGGCACCTATTGTTGTATCGGATGCGTCAGTGGAAATATGAAATGAAAAAGACTAGTTTGGTCCACGAAGTATAGGTGCCACTGACAGTTTGTCTTTTAAAATTTGAAAAGCATTTTGACAGCTAGTAGTCCATTGAAATTCAACGTCTCGTGCTAACAGTTTAAACAGAGGTTGTGCTATTTTACTAAAATTCT
>APFE030494663.1:367857-410223 GCA_000404065.3 Pinus taeda | reverse complement strand
AACTATATCAAAATATGCAGCTACAGCAGTTTCGTAGCGCGCTACGAAACTGCTGCACATTAGGCATTATCTTCAACAGTTTCGCAGCGCGCGCTACGAAACTGCTGTGTAATCACCAAAACACAGTTTTAATGCCAATTTTCCCTTACCTTAGCCTTTTTCTTTGAAATCTTTTCAGTGATAACAGACCTGACCAATAAAGGGTAGGGGAAAGTGATATTTTAAAGTTGCTTTATATAATTTCTTATAATCCACACAAATACACTACTTGCCATTCTTCTTAGGAATAATGACCAGTGGGGAACACATTGAATGTTTGATATCAAATAAATAAAACCCACATCTAATAGTTTCTATAATTCATCTTTGACAATTTTGTTTTAAGGTAGGATTCGTTCTTCTCTGTCACTGCCTAACATGTCAACATTATTATTTAATGTATATGTGATGAGTGCATAAATTATTAGGGATGCCTTTCATATCTGTATACTCCCAAGAAAAGGATTCTTTATGTTCTCGAAGTGCCTTCAGTGACCGTTCAGTTTGGGAGGGGTAAAGGTCAGGATTAATATTCAATGTTTTCCCTCGTTCAATTTCTATAGAAATACTCTCACTAGGTATAATTACAAGAATATTTCCAACTTATGTTTATGGTTCCATATCTTCCTTAGCACTGTAACTCATGACAGATTTGAATAGCTAGTAGGTTGGGTGATAAACAGAGTTGGGACTACTGAGAAAGGCACTAATGATGTCATCATCCATTTCATCCTTGAAACAAAGAGCCTCACTAATTGTAAGGGTAGGTATAACTTCTTCATTCTCAGATTCAAGGTCTTTCATAGGTAGAGATTTTTGCATCAAGTTAAATCCTAGTTTACCTGATGAACTTGTTTTGGCAGGGGGTAGAGGATAAGATTCTTTGTAACTTCCCCATTGGATATTACCATGCTTCCAGACCAACACCCAATGTAAGCATCTACGGTCACAGACCAAGGTCCTCCTAAAATCAAAGGATGTCGACTCACTGGGGATTGAGTATGTAGAACCAAAAGATTGATAGGGTATTTCCATGAGTCTACTGAAATAGTTGTATCTTCCAGCTTCCCTACCAGTCTTATAGTAGACTGATATGCCAATTCTAGGATGGTGGGAGTTGCGTTAAGGTTTCACAGACCCAACGTAATCACAGTTGCAGAGGTTATAAGGTTAATTGCTTCCCCCAAATCTACCATTACATTTGGGATATCAACCCCATTAATTTGTACTGTTAGAATCACATTCCCTAGATCCCCGTATTTAACAAGTATAGGCTTCCCCAACATTATGTCTGATAATTTTCCCATAATGTGAATAGTGAGTGGATCCTTTAGTTTTTTACTAGGTTTCTTAGAGAAATATTCCTTAATTTTTTTGGCATAAATCAGTACATCCTTCATAGCCTGAAGTAACGAGATTTTGACAAATAAATTTTATAGTTCCCCTAAAAAGTCAAATTTAGGATGAGGACTTTGTTTCCTCAATGATAATATTTCAGGATAAGGTGGAAAAGTTTGACATCCTCTAGTAACAATCGTTTGTGAAGGGTTTTGTTATTTCATAGGAATTTTTATTGACTCATCCCTAGTTGTTCTAATAGGTCTCTAGGTTTTGGTTCTGATACTTCATCATCAGTATGTTCATCAATTATTGGTGAAGTCTCATTATTCACCACCCGACCAAATTAGAGGTTCAATTTGTTACATTCCATGGTGGAAATACTATATGCATGGAGGTTGAGTGTCTCAACCTATTGAGCCCCTCTATTATTTGGATTTGGATTGGATTGAATAGGAAGTTGTGGATGCAAAGGAGGATTACTAGTGGACGCATTAGAAGGAATTTGTAACTATTGTTATGACATAGGTTGGGAGATTTATCCTGAAGGAGGAGGAGGAGTTCCACGCTAATTTTGGGACCATGAAGGGTTTGGACTAGATTGAGGGTACCATGGTTGTTAGGGCATTGGATATTGATAAGACTGCATCCATGAGGGTGAAAAAGGTGTAGACCGAGGTCCAAAATTCAAATTATTAAAATAATGAGAAGGGTCTTAAGGCATATCTTGATTCATGTTTTGTGGTGGTGGTTTCTATGGTTTCTTTGGTCCCATAAAATACAGTTGACCTACTTCTTGATTTGTTTCCTAAAAATATTCCTTTGGGTTAGGAAGAGATGGACAGGTGTTAGTGGAATGGCTATGTTCACATATCACACAAGTCTCGATGAAATTAAATGAGCATTCCTTTAGCGGATTCTTCTTACTACATTGAGGAAAAAAAATGGACATAGCCTTCTCTGCTTCTATCTGCTTATGTTTCACCTGTAAAACATCTACCTGTGTTGATAGTGTGCTCAGGATATTGGTTCTCTGATTATACAACAAGTTCCCAATTTTAGCTTTTGTAACCCCACTGTTGGATTTATTAAGAGTTCGGATGCTCTCGTAGCTCCTTGTGAACACTTGATGAATAATTCTTAGATGGAATCAAATTCCTCTTGTGATATGTCTCCTTTAAACCTTTCCTTACTACACTCAATAGTTCCAAAAATGCCTCCCTCGGTGCTTGAAGAAATATTATTTTCAAGATATTATTATCCAGACCACGGTGGCCTGATCTCTACAACAATATTGAAAATGCTCCAAAAAGTCCTCCATGTTCTCATCCTCTTTCTGCATAGTCTTAAATATTTCTTCCTTCACATCTTGAGATTTGCAGAAGTCTTGATATTTCTCAAGGAAAATCATTTTCATATCATCCCATGTACTAATAGATTTTCCCCCTAAACCCATAAACCATCTCAAAGTTGTGCCATTCAAAGTAACGGGGAATATTTGTAATTCCTGAGCATCATAAATATAATCATACCCCCGACAAACAATGTCGAATTCAAAAAGGAATGTGTCCAGATCATCGGAATAAATACCATGGAAATTAGGCAATGTTTTCAAAGGAATAGACTTCATAGGCGCATCACCTTTGATATCTCCAATTTGGAATTCGATCAAAGAAGTTGTAGGAGCCATGAATATCTTTCAATATTCACTTGGAATATCAATAGGTTCTGGCTCTATTTGTTCTATAATAGGTGCTTGAGGTTGTTTAACAACAATCCCTCAATCAAATGGTGCAGAGAATTCTTTCAAATCTTATTTCCCTGAACTTGTAGTATGCAGTTCCTCAGATACTCTACTTTATACTTCTTCTTCCCTAAATTACACTTCTTTTATTGAGGAAGGTTCTAGTTATGAAACTGATTCTCCTCCATATGCCATACGATAACTCACCCTAACAACAGATTATGATGATGCTCCTAACTCAACTCTTGAAATGATCTCTTGGATGTAGGTATTTCTACATAAATCTCTCCCTCTTATTTTTGGGGGTCTTCCTCTTCCCCTTTTATCTGTATATGTGTTCATGCAATCAGGAAATAAAAGGAAAAAATTCAAGCAAATCGAAAGCTTAGGACCTAGAGTAGGGTGATAAATTCCTTCCTTGGGATGAGATAGTGGCCCCTAAAAAGAAATTAAAAGAAGAAAATAAATCAATCACACATTTAAGCTCAAGAATTAAAACAGGATGACATAAAAAATTCCCTTCCCAGGATGAGAGAGTGGTCCCTATAAAAAAAATATATATATATAATCAAAGCAACCAAAATCATCTTATGCTCAATACTTGGAGAAATAAGAAAAACTTCCCTCCCTAGGACGAGAGATCAATCTTATGGTCAATATTGGTCGTACTTTCGCTCCTTTGATATCCTCCCTGGTAACGATGACAAAATGTTGGTGTTCAGATATGAATCATGAAATTCACCCAATTCCACATTAATTGTCAACCCACAGCTCTACGAGTTATTTCAAGGCTATCATGAAAAGTATATGCAAGCCATAGTTTCCCTACCCAGTACAGGACATTCAATCATAAACTTTAAATGTGTGATAACGAGCAATAACTATAACAACAAATAAGCAACAAGTAATGACTATAACAACAATAAGAGTAACAACAAAGTAGACTCACATCAACACATTGGTAATCATTCACAACAATAAATAACTTAAATGAAATAAACATATGCACACGTCTATCCAAAAATGCCTGGTCAAGAGAGGGGGCCCAACTCCCTGATCAGGGATGTGGCAAGATCAAGAAGTCATGACATTATCAGAAGATTATAATTTCATTAATCAAAGGGATATTACAACATATGATGTTAAAAACTCAAAATTAACATAATTCCCTGTGATCTCAATGCCTTCTTTCACAACCCCGTAGCTCTACTTATACAATTTGTTAACACGAATAGCTCCTAGAATTACGACAATTTTCTGCCTACAATTACACAGTAGTTCCTAAATCAAAACATAATATAAATTTAACAATGAATTGATTAACAGGTTGATCCACTACTGTAGCTGATGTCTCAGTATATCACTGCCAGCTCAATGGTCACCATTCATTAAACCATGGTCTTCATCATTCTTCCTCCAAATCTGCAAGAATAATCGAATTAGCAAGCCACTTAGGCAAAAATCCCCTATGATTATGCTTCATTGATTAATGATTCATAACGACGTGAAAAGAGGTATACTTGTGTGGTTTGGAATGTAAATTGACCAACAACGGTGTAAAATGAATACAAGAAATAAGGTAAAAGGGTGGGTAAAAACATGCAAATTTAGCCACGAATATCAAGCAGCCAATCAATTTGGAAAACTTGTGATGAGAGAGGTTAATTTAAGGGATTTAACCTCCTTGGTGACCTTAAGGAAATGGAATCGATGGAACATCACACACAGTCATCCAACATTAGTGATAGAACCGTCATGCAGCTTGTCCCTGGGTCCCACTACTATTCTGGATCTCCTAGGCCATAGTCGCTCACATTCTATGGGAAAGGGAGTGACCAATAGCCTAAAGTAATTCTCATAGGCCTACCTACTAGTGAATGTGGACTAAAATTTCTAGTTTTGTCCCAAAAACCCTAAGATTTAAGCCCATTTTCTAACCCAGAATCCTGGATTCTACCCAAAACTTTCTACAACCTTTAGAATTCATTAAAGACATGATAACAATTATTATCGATCAAAATCAAACTCAGGACTAGGCCTAAGCATCCGCAACTGGGACTCACATTTTATCAAACACTTGGCATCAATGCAACCTACAGGTATAGGATACAAGAAAAAACATAAATGACTAAAAAAACTTATGAAACATAACGAGAAGGATCACCTCCTTCTCCATTGAACTAATACATCATCAATTAGGTATTGCATCCATCCATTTAACAGTTACAAGTAAATACATGAAATAAACATGACATAAAACAGTCATTTAACCATGCGTATAACTAACATAAAACCATGTAAATATAAAAGATAATACAACCATTAAATCCACATATAAATTAGTGCAAAAGTAAGATAGCTTATCTTTTATTAATCATAGGAAAATCTGACCAGGTTCAAGACTTCCACATACCACCTGACCATAGACATGGCTGAACCAAATCTCGCTTTCAGCTAGTCACCCTTGTGCCATATTCCAAGCATGAATGTGGAATCTCATAGAACAACCAAGGGAATCCAGAGGTTAAACGATTTCCACCCTCACCAAAACATGATCACACCAAAACTGATGCTCCGATCACAATTGAACTAAACTTCGAATGCCATCTGGAATCCATCATTATCCTTGAGGATTTTCTACCTCCTTGTCTCTCAGACTTTACCACAATACAAACCCAGATCACTAGGCCCTAAACCAAGACATCTACCTTAGGCTTTACCATGTATCTTGCCAAAACCAGTCAAGGGATTCCTAGGCCTTTGGGAATGGAACTTGAGACCACCTCCGCCCCAGATTCCAAAATCCGTTTGGAAAAATAAATATCAAAACCAAAATAAACATCTCAACATCATGGAATTCATAGAAAGACAAGGTTAGGCTAAATACCATTGTCATAACTTGGAAAAACCATGCCACCAACAACAAGAGAACCAAACACCAACATGCAAAGCCATGCATGTCCAAACCAACTAGGAAATCACACATGAAAAAGGTTACCTGCAATTATTCCTACTAAAGTTGTGCGATCATACTTTCCTTCCTTGATCCTCGCTTTCTTTCCCTCCTTCCTTTTCTTTCTTTTCCTCTCCTTTTCTTGCTTTTCCTTTCCTTTTATTCAAAGCTAGAATTCTCCAAGAAAGCTATAAGTGATCAAGATGAGAGAGAGAGAGAATAATGAGAGAGATCCAAACTTGAACTTGACAAAAGCCATGAATTGATCCTCATAAGCCTTTTTATGCATGATACCTCTAATTTATTCATTTTCCATTATTTTCCTTCAATTTCCTCCTCACATGCAACCTGTGACCTTTCACCTTAGTTTTCTCCTAATTTCCTTTATTTTCATAAATAAATGTGCCAAGAATTCCTTTTCTCCTTTTGATGCCTTTGCCTTAGCCTTTTCCAATTTTCCTTAGCCAAAGCACACATCTAATTATTCCCACTAGGATATATTTTACCAACATTCAACTTGGAATAAGTTCCCCTTGACCATGGTCTTATTTTTCCTTTATTAACATTTATTACACGAAACTTGCACCAGGGTTGTTACAGAACCTCCCCCTTGGGGAACACCATCCTCGGTGTTAAACCACATCATGAACTTAGAAAAACCACTAAAAAGTTAGCATACTACCTATGGAGCTTTATACTTAGCTCGTTGCAGTATTTACAATGAAGGATCTGCTCAAAAGAAAAAAATCATGACAACATGACAAGATAATAACCATAATGCTTATTGGAGCTTTATAACTTTGCTTGTCGTAGTATTGGCATTCAAATACATATACATACATATACCAAAACATCATAAAGACATATGAAAAACATTTACCAACATCAAACCAAAATTTCTTTGCCTCAACTGACAAACAAAGAAGGATACAGGGCCCATGTCTAATCTGCCATCTCCCATGTAGCTTCTTCAGGCCCAAAGTGCTTCCACTGCACTTTAACTTGCTCTATGGCTCTAGTCCTGAGCGTGAGATATTTCCGCTGATATATGCATTGAGGCTCCAGTTGGAACTCTCCTTATTGCTCCACCTATAATACAGACAAATCAACAACATGATCAACATCCTTTATATACTTATTAAGCAATGAAATATGGAAAACATCATGGAATTTCACTGTTGGAGATAGTAAAAATCGATATGCCACTTGTCCAATCCTCTCAAGGATGTTGAAAGACCTCCAATACCGTGGGGAAAACTTAGCACATGAACCAATCCTCAAAGAGATTTTCTTGGGATTGATGTGAAAATACACATGCTCCCGAACTTGAAATTCCTTGAATACCCTATTCTCTAATCCAATAAGTACCTTGTTCATTGGATCACTCCAGTGGATAGGAGTATTACAACTCTGACCATACAATGCCTTGAGTAGACTCATCCTCAATGACTCGTGATAACAATTATTGAATATGAACTCAACCAAAGGAAGATACTCCTGCCATCTCTTTTGTTGATGCATCACATATATCCTCAACATATCCTCCAAGATCATGTTGACCCTCTCTATCTATCCACTTGTCTGCGGATGATAAGTTGTGCTGAAGGCTAACTTTGTACCCAAGCCTACAAATAGATCCTTCCAAAACTTGGAAGTGAACTTCACATCCTTGTCTGACATAATCTTCTTTGGGACACAATGCAGTCTCAATATCTCTCTCATGAATTCTTGTGCTGCCTCACTGACTGAATATGTAGTCTTCACTTGAATGAGGTGAGTTACCTTGCTCAACCTGTTAACCATGACCATAATAGAATCATGCTACTCCACTGTCCTTAGAAGACCTGTGATGAAATCCAGGGAAATGACCTCCCATTGCCATTCCAAAATTGTAATAAGCTCTACTAGACCAGCTGGATACTTGCATTCTACCTTTACCTACTGATAATCTAACCATCTAGCCATGAACTCTGCCACTTCCTTCTTCAAATTTGGCCAATAGTAAAACTTCTTTACCATCGTCAATGTCTTCTGATATCTTGGTGACCCAAATATGGCTTGATGTGAAACTCCCTCAAAATAAGATTCTTGAGCTCACTGCAATTGGACACAGATCCTTTCCCTGAATATCACCAAACCATCCACCGTGAGATGATAGTCTGCATCTTGATCACCTGTACCTATACTCTATTATAACCTATGCATGATCTCCATGTATTTGTCATCGTGATGTCCTTCTTGCAAGATCTTATCTTGTAACTCTGTCGCATAAGATCTCATAGCTGCTATATGATTTACCTATACCTTCCTGCTAAGAGCATATGTAACCTAGTTCTCCTTCAATTGGATGTATATGATCTCAAAGCCTAACTCACTAAGGGTATCCAACCATCTAGCTTTCCTGGCGTTTAGGTTCGGCTGGTCAAACAAATACCTCAACCCAATTTGATCACTCATCAATACAAATCTCATGCTAAGAAGGTAATGTCTCCACATCTTTAATGCATGTATGATCACTACTAACTCAAGGTCATGTGTTGGGTAGTTCTACTCATGCTCATTTAGTTTCCATGACTCATATTACACTACCTAGCCTTCTTGGATGAGAAATCCACCAAGTCCTCTCTTTCAAGCATTTGTACACACTACAAACTCCTGGTCTAGATCCACAATATTTAGCATTGGTGCATGTGTCAACAACTAATTAAGTTGCTAAAAAATATCCTCACATTCCTCTATCCATTCAAACTCATTACCTTTCCTCTGCAATGATGTGGTATGATATGCAATGTGTGAGAAGTTCTTGATGAACCTCCTATAGTAACCTGCCAATTCCATAAATGATCTCACCTCTTATACATTCTTAGGAGTTTCCCACTCCATGACGATCCTTATCTTTTTTGGATTTACTATAATGCCTTCCATGGAGACAACATGTCCCAAGTAGTGTACCTCAGTTTGAAAGAATATTCACTTGCTAAGATTAGCGTACAACTAATGCTCTCTTAGTAACCTCAACAATACTACTAAATGTTTGACATGCTCTTCCTCATTTTTAGAATATACCAGTATGTCATCAATCAATACAATAACAAACTTATCCAAATAAGGACAAAAACACTATTAGACAAACACATAAATCTAGTTGGAGTATTATTCAAACCAAATGGAACAACAACAATCTCATAATGTCCATACTTGGCCCTAAATGTAGTCTTAAAGATATCCTCTTATTTGATGCATACTTGATGGTATCCCGATCTCAGGTCAATCTTAGACAACATTGCTGCTCCCTTTATTTCATCAAACAAATCATCAGTCCTTGGCAAAGGGTATTGGTTATTGATCATAACTTTATTCAGCTGCATGTATTCAATTAACAATCTAAGAGTACCATATTTCTTCTTTATAAACAACATTGGTGCACCCCAAGGTGATATAGTGGATCTAATTTACCCCTTATCCAATGTGTCCTTCATCTGCAACTCTACCAACTCAGGTGTGCTCATTTTGTAAGGTGATTTTGATGCTGGAGCTAGCCCTGGCACTAACTCAATAGAAACTTCCACCTTTTTGTGAGGGGGAAACTTTGTAATGTCCTCAAGAAATACATCCTGAAACTACTACAAAAATGTGTACCTACTCAATACATATACATCCTTAACCTCCTTACCCTTGTCATTAGAAATTTTTACTACAAACATCACACAACCTTTTCTATGACTACAATTTTCCTACATAGTAGTAACCATCCTCACTGATGTAGGCTTCTTCTTTCCTTGTAAAGTCCTCTTTTCCCCACTATCATCCACACACTCAATGGCCTTGTCGAAGATATCCACTTTGGTTCTATGTAGGTATAGACAATCCATACCCAAAAGAATACTATACGATCCCAATGGAAACACATTCAAGTGTGTTGTTGTAGGCATACCATTTAACTCAAATGCACAAGCTCTTACCCAATGGTGAACTTGCTTCTTTGTAAATGTAGCCAAATGTACCAAACAAGATTCTCCATGCAAATTTTTTCTCAAACCACACTTATCCACTAGGCTATAATTAATATAATTATAGTTATATCAAGGATCAATCAAAATAGAAACAACTTGATCACAAAGCTTACTGTCCATCTCAATGATTGATGCCTAATGAACCACTTGCCTACTATCCACAAATACATAGATCCAAGGAATTCTATGACCAACATCACCAATTGTATGTGCCTCCTAATCATTGTATATCTGGGGTCTACCACCACCCTGATACTACGAACAATCCTTCTTATGATGATCCATACCAAATATCCAACACTAAATGGTTCTCTACCACTACCTCTAGTCTGTTGTACTTTCTCAGCTCTATTGAATCTGTTGTAAGGAACTACATTGTCTTTCTCACTTGAATCTTGAGGTATTCCTCTATTTTGTGGCCATTTTCCTTTAGCTTTCTCATTTCCTTTCAATTCACGCTTTGGCTCAACTTTTCACTTTGAGTGCTCATAACAATGCATCAACTTTCAGATGGCCACTTCCAACCATCTAGGCTCATCGAAATCAATCCAGTCTCTTATGCTACTAGAAGTCCACTGATGAATATTTGAACCTTGGCCTTCTCCTCCTTGGGGTAAAGAACAAATCTCAATAGCTCTAAAAACTTGTTAGTATACTGATCATCTATCTTCAAACCCATCTACAACTCATAAACCTCCTTAGCCCTATCATCATAATACCTCTCTGACAAGTACTTCTTCTTGAAGAGAATTTCAAACACATGCCAAGTCAAATCATCTTCATCAATACCTTGAACATTCTTCACATCTTCCAACCAAATATCTGCTTTACCTTTGAGACTGAAAAGGGATATCCTTGCTTTCATGTTTTATGAATAGTCACGCAATCTAAAGAATTTCCTCATACTAAGCAGCCATGCATCTCCATCCTGTGATTTATTCATCTCTCCATCAAAGGTAGGTGGCTTCTCCTTCTTGAACTCATATGCAAGTATCCGCTATCAATCCTCCAGTAACAATGATAATGATCATGATCATGATACCTATCAGAACCATAATTAGAATAATACATGTGTGCAACACCTCTCCTATTCGGAGAGTCCAATAGCCTACCATCTCTGATTGTGTCAGATCTATCTGATATGTTCCCACGATAAGATTTGTGCCTACTAGGAGATATAATACCATATGCCCCATTAGTTCTATCCTCTTGCTCATGGCTAATCCGAAGTGGCCCTTACCATTGCAATTCTGATAAAATATGAAGTAGTATTGCATTCACCCCTACTTTTTTATCTTGTTCTTGCATGATTTTATCATTGTCTACTTTTCAAATTCTTATTTCTTCCCGCAAGCTTCTCAATGTGTCTGCCAAATCAGAATAATTCCCCACACTACACTTCTCATTTCATGCATAAGGAGATTCTATATAGTCTACCACCTTGCTAGCCATTAGGTCTATTTCTTGCAAGGCATACCATGTTAGCTAAACCAAATCACCATAATCAATGTACCTTAGCATAATTTGGGGAGGATACCTTGTCTGCAAGATCATCAAATCAATGTGATACATATATAACATAATTATAATAGCATATAGACATCTATCGAATAAATGCATCAAAACATAAACATCCTTCTAGGTAGGGTCCATTCACCAATGCAAGGCCATATCAATAATGCATTCTATGACCTTATGCATGACAACAACCATTATTCCATTGTACACATTACCACATGCAACCATCAACATGCATAAGCAATGCCTAATCAACTACACATTTGTATAACTATATGTAGTCAAGAATAAGAAATCAATTATTGTAATCAACCTACAAGACTAATACATGTATTCAAATAATCAAGAGTGCAACCCCACATACAAGGATGTAATCAAGTTGCATATAAGTTTCATATAATCAAGTGACCAACCATATACTTCTCACATTATATTCCACAAAATCATATCAATTTCCTCATTATAACCTTACTACAACCATGATAAACATGATGCAATGCAACAAGAACATGGAACACAAGTGTAAGAGACACACATGCAACTAACATGCATGCATGACCAACACACAATGCCCATCCAGTCTAAGTGGTGAACCATGCTCTGATACCAATCTATAACAACCCCCCCTCCCAAGTCCACCCAAGCAGCCAAGAAGTTGGGAAAACTTGTGATGAGGGAGGTTACTCTAAGGGATTCAATCCCCTTGGTTACCTTAAAGAAATGGAATCGACAAAAAATCACACACAGTCATCCAACATCACCAACAAAACACTCAGGAGACAAGTCAACCACTCAAACAACCTCTCCTTGGGTCCCATTATTATTCTGGATCTCTTAGGCGATATTCACTCTCATTCTATGTGAAAGGGGGCGACCAACAACCTAAAGTCACTCTCGTAGGCTTGCCTGCCAGTGACTATGGACCAAAATTTCCAATTCTTTGCCAGCGACACCAAGATTTAAGCCCCTTTTCTAGCCCCAAATCCCAACCTCTTCCAAAACTTGCTACAACCTTCATAATCCATTAAAGGAATGATAACAATGCTGATAAATCAAAATCAACCTCAGGAATAGGCTTGAGCATCCCCAACTGGTACTAACATTTTGTCAAACACTTGGAATCAATGTAACCTATAGGTCTAGGATACAAGAAAAAGCATAAATGGTTGAAACAACATATGAAACATAACCAAGAGGATCACCTCCTTCTCCATTGAACTACTACATCATCAATTAGGTATTGCATCAATCCATTTAATAGTTACAAGTAAATACATTAAATAACCATGACATGAACCAATCATTTAATCATGCTTATAACCAGCATAAAACCATGTAAATATTAGAGACAAGATAAACATTAAATCCGCATATAAATCAGTGAAAAAGTAAGAGAACTTAGATTTTGTTAATCATAGGAAAATCCAACTAGGTTCAGGACTTGTACGTACCACCCGACCATAGACATGGCTAAACCAAATCTCCCTTTTAGCCAGTCACCCCCGCACCATATTACAATCATGAATGTGGAATCTCATAGAACGAGCAATCCAAGAACAACCAAGGGAATCCAGAGGTTAAACCAACTCCACCCTCATCAAACCATGATCACACCAAAACCAATGGTCTAATCACAACTGAACTGAACTTGAAATTCCATCTGGAATCCATCACTATCCTTGAGGAATTTTTGTCTCCTTGCCTCTCCAGCTTTACCACAATCTAAATCTGGATCACTAGGCCCTAAATCGAGACATTTCCCTTAGGCTTTATAGTGTATCCCACCAAAACCAGTCAAGGGATTCCTAGGCCTTTGGGAATGGAACTTGAGACTTCCTCCGCCGTGGATTCTGAAATCCATCCAGAAAACTAAATCTCATAACTGAAATAAACATCTCAACATCATGGCATCTGGAAAAAGGCAAGGCTAGGATGAAGACCACTGTCATAACCCGGAAAAACCATGTGACTGAAAGCAAGACAACCAAAAACCAAGATGCAAAGCCATGCATGTAAAAGCTAGTTAGTAAATCACATATGCAAAAGCTTACCTACAAGTATTCTTGTTGAAGTTTCTTGACCCTACTTTCCTTCCTTGATCCTTGCTTTCTTTCCCTCTTTCCTTTGCCTGCTTTTCCTCTCCTTTGGTTGCTTTTCCTTTTCTTTGCTTCAAAGCTAGAATGCTCCGAGAAGACTCTAAGTGATGAAGAGTGAAAGAGAGAGAATAATGAGAGAGCTCCAAACTTAAACTTGAAAAAATCCATGAACTGATCCTCAGAAGCCTTTTTATGCATGAGGCCTCTAATTTCTTCATTTTCCATTATTTTCCTTCAATTTTATCCTCACATGCAACTTGTGACCATTCACCTTACTTTTCCCCTAATTTCCTTTATTTACATAAACAAAAATGTGCCAAAAATGCATTTCTTTCTTTTAATGCCTTTTCCTTAGCCTTTGCCAATTTTCCTTATCTAAAAACATATCTACTGATGCTAACTAGGATATATTTTCCCAACATTCAACTTGGAATAAGTGTCTCTTAACCATGGTCTTATTTTTCCTTTATTAACTTTTATTACATGAAATTTTCACAATGATTGTTACATCTAGGTAGAAAAATAATAATTTAACCAAATAACCAATAAAAAATACTAATTTTATACTTACCTCATCACGATTACCTTCTTATCAAAGCATCAACATCCTTATGGTCCATCTCCACAAAAATATTCCTTCATGCATCAGAGTGCCCAAGGATTGAACATGATTACTAAGTTATAATTTTCCTTTGGAGGATATACTATATCTTTATCATTCGATCTTGTGAGAGAGTCTCTATCTTTTTCTATACCAAATCAGCTCACATTTCTTTAGAGAACATGCATCCATTGAGCACATTTTATATCCAATTATTTTTGCAAGATTCTTATAGATATAAATATTTTCTTGAAGCGTTACTTAATATATGCATACCTTTGCTTTTCATACACATCTAGCCATCCCTTTTGAATGAGATTGCTTCTTGAACCTGGAACTTTGACCATCTGCATTCCATTATCCTTCAATAGTATTGATTCCAAAGATGGAATATATATAAGTCATAATACAACTACCAAGAATATTCCAAAATGATGATTCTTGTAGGATTTTTATGATCCCTTTTTTGAACAATGACTCACTCTAACATGAGGTTAGAAAATTCTAGGATGAACAATAATATGCAATATGGTCCCCTTCTTATTATTCTATGTAAACTAGATGATATTTCCGAAAACAAATTAGACAAATAGATTCTAATCTTTTTGTTTTCAAGTGCTTCCATTTACAAAATCAAGTCTCTTTAGAAAATGCAACAATTCATGCTTACTATTTTAATAATTAATGAACTTATCGATTCCTTTAGGATCCTTACATCTCCCTCCTTCCATCTTTCTCATGATTTTTAAGAAGTCAAGCATAAGAACTCCTTTGCATTGCCATCCTTCTCATGTTTCTTCCTTTATTATGTAGCTGCAATGTTTACTGACAAGTACAACCAAACACAATATACAAATACATGAGCATGATGTCAAATCTATTAATCTAAGTTTTATATGGCATCTTAGAGGGTGAACTCCTAGGGTTTTTAAATACAAACCCTAAATTCTATGATCTTATCCTTGACAAGTTTTTTACTTTCAGCATAAACTTCAGCCCTAAGGTATTGATGTCACAAGCTAGGGTTTATCCAATTGAAACCCTACTAGGGTTTACCACATACCCTATATTATCTACAAACCCTAGGTGTTTTATTTCAATGACTAGAATTTTTATATAGGGAATAACCACAAATAGGGTTAGGGTTTTTCATCTTTCTAGTTTTTTCTAGGGTTTACAAACCATAGATATATAAAACAAAATTGAAAAATATACAAACCCTAGATACACATTACATACCTCTATCCTCCATAATTACGAGAGACATTTTGAAAATTTTGTCCAATACCACAATTTGTTGCTTTCCACATTTCTTCAAAATGCAAGTGCCTTAACTTTTCTAGTCTTTAATGACAATAGGTCATTTTTATTTATGTCACCCTTACTTTCCAATGACCATTGATATGATAGTCTTGAGTCATGACATGATAACATGTAAGGTTTGACTTCCTTAAATACTTTACCATCTATTTTCCAGTATACATATCACCACCATATCTCTATCTTTTATCAAAATTCTGGCCATACATTTGATCTATTGAATTAGAGTCTATCTTCTCATACAAGTCATAGGGAATATTAGCCACCATATGAATTGCAATTTCAACTTCGGACTCTCAAGATTCCATTGAATTTCACAGTGGGTTCTTTTTCATTTTGACACATGGAATCATACTGTATATAAGTTGATGCATTGAAATTTGAATCAACATATATCAATTCCACCATTGTTATAATTTGTAGGATCTTTGGCCACAAACTTCAATCATTGTTGATGCCATAAAAATATGCAAGGAGAAGAAAATATTATAATACGAGTTTCCATATGATTCTCATAATGTGGATACCACTTTTTTACAGAGAGAAGTTTGAACCATATATGATAAGTCGATGTCCATGAGATATGCTAGTTTCACATTTGATCAAATATTTATCAATGTGGGCTTCCAAGACTTGAGTTTCTGAATCTATATGATATCCATGCGAGCTACCAATATATATATATATATATATATATATATATATATATATATATTATATATATATATATATATATATATATATATATATATATATCTAGAGAGAGAGAGAGAGAGAGAGAGAGAGAGAGAGCATTTTTCCTTACTGTAATCACATTTATTATTATGATCCCTTTAGATTAAATGAACCATAGATTATGGTTCAAACAACCATTACAAATAATTCATACGATGAAAGTCTTGTATCAAATAAATAATTCGAGTCATGGTTTTCAAGATCACATTTACAGATTTTAGTTATTGAGCCATCGTGAACAAACTGTATATGCCAAAATTATTCCAGTCCATGATGCATCACACCAAAAAAATGAGTGCAAAAATATACGTGGTTCGAGAAATGTGATTTCATGCCATAGGGCCATAGATGAGATAAATCTAAGCCTTCTATGATTTGCCATAAGAAAATCACAGATCCTTTTTATGACTGTTACAATTTGATTTCAAGTGACAATAATTTGGCCATAAATACGAACCAAACCAGTGAAATTCATCAGACAATGCACTGTTGTGAAGGAAAATCCCCTATGTAGACAAAGGTAGTCCCTCTAGCCCAATGAGTGTGTATAGGAACAAAATAAACAAACTAACATACACTTTTCTAGCTTATGTTCAAAAAATGCAGAGAGAAGGAGAAACCTACCTCGCTTTGATGTTAATCGCTAGATCCTTGGAGATGGCTTTGAATCTTTCACTCCAGGCCTTGTTCCTTACTTGTTCTTCATGTCCGATTACCAACAAGGAATATCAAAGAACTATGCAAAATACATGATCATATATAACATATATCAAACATAAACTACTTAATAGATCAAGGAACATTAAGCTAATAGCATAAAAATTTACACAATTATGGAAAGTGAACATCAGATGTATATATTAAGAAACTACAAATGGAATCATACAACCTATGCCTTGATGTTGGAGACCTCCTTTTGGTGGATGTCAAAATCCAAGAAAAAAATCTTCAAGCACTCCTTCTCCAAGCTAGAATGGGTAGCATATAAACATAACCTCAGTGTAGGGATGCAACAATAAATGGCCAACCATTTGGGAATGGAATGGAGTGAATTTATAGGAAGGGAGAGGGAGTTAGCGATCCAAAAAAGAGGGAGGTAGGTCCACATCTCAAGGGGAAATCCCATGATGATAATATCAAGAGTTCCCAATGGGAGAGCTCGACCATATCAACAACAACCAATATCTAGCTCATTGTTACTGAAGGTTCTAGTAGGCGAAATGTTATGAAACCAGCTCATAAAAAGATAGAAAAGATAGATAAATGCCTTAGAAATTAGCCTCTTTGAGGGGGAAACCTCCTTTACATTACACAAATGAATAATTCTTGGATGATACCAATGCGAAGACCTCCTTTATATATATATAGGAGTATAAGGGGTCATAATATAATCAGAGCCGACATAACAATAATAATGTAAGGCCACAATAATAACAATAGTGGGCTTACATGGGGCACAATAATAAAAATATAGGGACTACATGGGCACAACAATATAATAAGGGGGTTGCACTAATAATAATGAGTTACACTAGTATTTTAAGGACCTAACATGAAGCCTATTTTTGAGTTAAATTATAGACTTATAATTTACCAACATAAATTATCAACCAAGGGTAGGTAAACATGCGAGATGCCATGAAAAATATATGCATGATTGGTACCTCAAGTGCTTCCTAATTAAATCATTCAAGTATACACATCACTAATGCCTCTTTTTTGCATCAACACTTGGCAGCGAAGGCTATAGAGTGGGTTCACCTCCCTCTATAGCTCTGATATCGTTGATATTGATCATAAAATATAAGAGATCAAACGAACAGCCAAAATGAATCAATTTGGTAATGGAAAGCTGAAACTGATTAAATGAATGACATAAATTAGAACCATAAATCAATCGATATATGTTGCTAAATCAGAGAAGAGAACACTAGTTGTGCAAAAATGATATCACTGCATAAACATAATAAAAAAAAATATGCTAGTACTACTAATGGAGTTGTGAGTAATGGGGGCCCTCCCTTACTCACAACCCCTTCAATATTAAAAGGTTTTACTTAATAAAATGAAAAAAACATATAGCTTGTATTAATATATAAAGTATCACAGTCTTGTACAATCGATGCGTTAATAAGCCAACCTACCCCCTTACATATACAATGTAATAGTATTTATACAAGTTTGCCGGCATATGAGTTGCCTGAATAAGGAAAAACTACTTATTGAACTATTTACTATTATTATAGGTACAAAATATAAAAAATTAGCTCTGTTGAGTCTAATCCATGGATGAAAGCATGGATCAAACTATTTCACTACATCTGTTAGAGCTTTTCCTCATGTGGCCAATGAGAAGAAGATTAGAGATATGGGTAGTTTTTGTGATAAATCTGGAGCAGCCAATAGAACAACATCCATATAGGTGTAATTCCCCACAAAACCCATGTTCCAGTTTGTATTAAGTGGAACATAGAAAACCATCGATTCTGTTGCAGGAAATCTAGACGGTTGCAGGAAATCTGCACCTGCAGGAAAATGGTGACCGCGAGCTGTTTACAAGAAATGGAAGAGCTACTTTGAATCTGCATAATACTTCAATCAGTTGAATCGATAATTTAAGTAATGATCATTTATCTTAAGGAACTACTTAAGAGTAAGATAAAATAACACTTTTTAATTTAATTTGCATACCTTAAGCACATAGTACCCTTTTGGCCAAAATCTAGATAATATGGTCGAAATAGGTATAATTAGGGGTCAAATAGAGTTTGAATATGGGAAAAAAAGGTCTTTAAAGGCTTTCAAAATTGAGAAAAATTGTGATTCATCATTCCCCCATGCCTAACTTCTTGCATGTCCCCTATGCAAGAAACATTATGCAGCCACTAAAGAAAAAGATCAATCCTTGTCCTCTATTGTAGCTACTAAAGCCAAATGGTCCAATGGGGTCCTTTTGGATTCTTCCTAAATCTAGATTCTATATGTTTCATTCTCCTTCTTTAGCTGGTCAATAAGTCTTTGTTTCTTCTTCATGATTGAGGCTGCCTTCTAATGCCATTCATCGTGCTCTTTATACATGCGTAAATTATTTTCTTTCAAGGTTTCATTCTCCTTCCGCAAAGCCCTGAATCGAACCTAAGTGACCACTTGGAATAAGCATGTTTTTGAAACAAGAATCTCATGCTTCAGCGCTTGGTTCAACATCTCTTGGTGTAACAACAAGTACCAAATTAACTTGGGGAGGTGGTGATTTGGTGACAGTAGGTTCCAAAGGTGTCTTTGTTACCAATTCCATTAGGAACCATGGACCTCACATTTTCTGAGAAGTTACATCCACCTCCTATCATCCAAGGGAGGATTGAGGCAAACTAGGCTCCTCTTGCCCTTGGTGGTCTTGTACTATCTTATGTCCACTTTCCTGTAGCAGTGAATCCTAGAAGGATATTGCTTTTTTGTCAATAAATTCAACCGACACCACCTTCTCCTTTCCTTTTTCCAAGCCCTGGGGCTTTGTTTTCTTCTTATTAGGTATGCTTGGTGATGTCCCTTCTGTTGTGATTTCCTTTGTGGCTATCTTTGCAACCTGGCTCCTTGTAACTCTTTTAGTAGGGGTAGCAGAGTTTTTCAAATTAGGCTTCTCCCTTATTTGTTCTCCAATCACCAAGACCTCTTCATCCTCTAATTCTCCTTTATCAGTAGACCTCTGGTTTGTGGCTTTTTCCTTGGATTTTCATCTAGCTTTTCTTCCTTAACTTTAAAAGGACTAGAGTCCTTCTCATCTTCCATGAAATGATTTTCTTCCAGGAAATTGTCCCATGTTTTATTTTTCTTCTTCAGAACCTCAGTAAGGATAATTCATATTAACCCATGGTAATAGAGGTTTTCCTCTATGGGTTGCTCTTTCCTTAGTGGTAGTGGACATTTTCATCAAATACATCCTTAACAAATAAGGAAAATTTAAAGGCATATCTCAGAAGCTACCGAGAAGGTGAATACAAAACGAAAACGTAAGATGGAAACATCCTTCGCAAGTTATATATTTATGCAAGAACAATACAAGATGCGGATACTTACTCTAGAGGTTTTCTTGTGGGATTCCTTTACTCCAATCGAGGTTTGTGTGTTCTTTCTAAAGGAAGGATGCACAAATTCCTTTATCAAAGCATTCATTTTTAAACCAACATTCTCCCTCCTGTGGAATACCGCGGGCTCGAGCCACCAACTCCTTGTTACATTGTATTTTGTCACCGACCCAGTATCCCATGATCCTGGGTAGAGTCGGTCCCTGAATGGCATCTGATTTGTATCATACATAAAAATATGTGTCTACATCTTCCAAATCACTCAAGAAGATTAACCATGCTTGTTAATCCTGAAGTTGACCCTTTTTGCCAATGTTTCAAGATCGTCGCAAGGCATCAGAATTCTACCTGCGATAATAGCCCAGAGTAAACAAGAACCTCGTGACACCGTTGCAAGAGTACATATGTTCTTAGTGACGGTTGGATTTTAAGGATCTTCACAAGTCATCAGTATCCTGGTTGCAACGATAGCTCTGAATACACTGTTGCCTCGTGATGTCATCTGTGAGTCTTAGTGTTTGACTCGTAATGACCCAGATATGGCGAATTAGTTCAAACAAAATGCTTCTGGGTGGTTCTAGAACTAGTGGTCGATCAACCTCATTCCTCTTCCACTTTTGGCTCCCAAGTTTTTATGGCTGCAACTATTCCCATTCATGTGAGTACTCGATCGAAAGAATATCCTCCACCCACTAGAAAGGAACGTGAAGCCCCTTCAAATGTTCCTTCATCTAGTTCTTGCCTTCTTCATATTGAACAACTAGCACTAAGTCCATCATTAGACCTCCTACAAAGGGAGTTATCTAGAAATCTGCTCATAACCCCAATGCTCGTGTGGTGCAACATTATAGCATTGTTGAAGACTTAGTCGAAGTTCCTTTGACTATGTCCACTTTGGAAGTTCTCCAGAGTTGTCCCTCCCAATGGAATTATTTGCTGTTAGAAATTGGTGGCATTGATCTGGCCGATTTGGACTTAATTGCATTCAATATTGAAAACCATGTTCCATGATTGCCTCATCAAATTTTTTTTCTCATTCAAGTCATCATTAACTCGAAGAATATTCACCGTACTATTATTGATGAGGGCACCTCCACTTGCATAATGTCTATTTCTTGTTGGAAGGCTATCAGCTCCCTGTATTTGAGTCAATCTCCTAATACTTTGGAAACCTTTGATGGAAGAGATTCTCGTCCATTTGGTATCCCCCCACGCTTTCCTATCACCCTAGAAGGGAAGACAGTTGAGGTCAAAGTAGAAGTTGTTGATGCAAATTTGACTTACAACCTTTTGTTAGGTCGAAGTTCAACTTACGACATGCGTGTGATGGCTTCATATTTATTCCACGTAATCTGTTTTCCTCATCAATGGAAAATTATCACGGTTTTTTAGTTGTCCTTCTTTTCCTCTTCTTCCTCAGAGGGAAATGTTCCATTTGTGGAGCATACTAGTATTCCATATGAGAATGTGGGTGCTAGACTCTTCAAAGTTCCTACTCTTATGGGTGTTTTTTTGCTCCCACCTCCCAATGTCACCTCTATTAACATGATTTCTATCCATTCTGATCCTTTGTTGATTCCCCTCATTGATCAGGTAGATTCATTGGGTGATGTTATGCCATTGAGCCCTGCCGAGCTCAAGTATGTTGAAATCATTTCATCTTAGGTTTCATCTTCCGACTCTGCTCCTACGAGTAGATATCTCAATGCACATGTGAAATCCCCTTAGCTTGGAGACATTGTTTCCTCAGATTCGTTACAAGATACATCTCCTTCCAATGAAGCAATTCTTGAGACTATGTCTTTTGAGGATCCTCCTTGGTTAGATCATCACCATCGTTCCTTGTTTCTCCCAAGCCACGGGACCATGACTACCTGTCTAGAGAATTTTTCTTCCTGTATTCCCTCTCAGCGACTTCAAATGCCTATCCTGATTCATGAAGTATTTTCTAAAGGCAATATGAGGAATATTACACAAACCATGCCCATCAACATCTCTGTCAAACCAGGGATTCTTGAAAATATTCACATTGGAGTTACCTATTCTCCTGAGGAGATTAAGATTTACACCGACCTTTCCAGAGAGTTTCGTGACGTGTTCGCTTGGTCATATGAAGAGATGCCTGATATTGATCCAAATATTGTGATACATGAGATGCCTATGTACCCTGGTGCCAAGCTAGTTCGACAACATTAACGCCTCATGCATCCGACAAAAGTTGCGACCATTAAGGGAGCAGTTGAAAAACTTCTCAAAGTAGGGTTTATTTACCCTATCCCACTGACTAAATGGGTCTCTAATATTGTCCCCGTGACCAAAAAGAAGGGAACTATTAGGGTTTGTGTTGATTATCATGATATCAAGCGCGTGTGTCTGAAAGATAACTATGCTACTCCCTTTATTTACTAGCTCATTGACGATTGTGCTGGGAGTGATATTTTCTCGTTTATGGACGATTTTTCTGGTTATAACTAAATTAATATTTCACCTGCCGATCAACACAAGACTGCCTTCACTATCCATGGGGCACTTTTTCTTACAAAAATCTTCCCTTCGGCCTGAAAAATGTTGGTGCCATTTTCTAGAGAGCAATTTCCTACAAATTTCATGACATCCATCACATTGTTCAACCGTATCTGGATGACCTTTTGGCTCATTCAGCTAAACGCTCTGACCATCCGAACCACCTCCGTCAGATTTTTCTTTTCTATAGACATTACCATATTCGTCTCAATCTGCGTAAGTGTATCTTCTGCGTCGAATCCAGCAGACTCGTTCGGTTTGTCATCTCTAAAGAGAGCATTCGTCTCGATACCCTCAAAGTAAAAGCTATCCTAAATCTCCCGCCTCTTGCTTCTTTGCTTTAGTTGCAGAGTTTGCAGGGAAAAGCCAATTTCCTATGTCATTTTATCCCTAACTATGCTAAGATTGTTAAAGGCTATATTGCCCAAATGTCATTCAAGAAACTCAAGACACTTCTTGTTTCTGCTCCTTTGTTGCGTCCACCCAACTATCATCATGACTATTCACTTTATCTCGTTGCTACCGATAGTAATATTGGCATGTTTTTGGTTCAAGACGATGACAATGGTTCCGAGTATGTTATCTATTATCTCAGCCATAACCTTCTTGACACCAAGACTCGATATGCTTATGTTGAGAAGCTTGTCTTGGCAGCTGTCCAAGCTATCCAACATTTTTGTCATTATATTTTTTTGTGTACAATGACTGTGATTTTTGATTGCAACCCGATGACATACATTTTGTCACGTCAATTGCTAAGGAGAAAGTACTCAAAATGGATTGTTATCCTTCAAGAGTTCAATTTGGAGTTTACTATTGCCAAGTCCAAGAAGTCACTCATCTTCGCTGAGTTGATTTTCTCATTACCATCTGCTACCGCTCCCTCTCGGATAGAGGATCGCATTTCGGACGATACTCTTTTTGTGATCAGTACCCTCTATCCCTGGTATGGTGACATTATTGTCTACCTCCAGACATCTTCCTTCCATCCTGATTTTTCTAAGGATGCTCAGGACATATTCGTCACCATTCTCAACCTTATCATATTGTTGGAGACACTTTATACCATCTTGGCATTAATTCAGTTCTTGTCATTGTTTGAATTTTGAGGAAGCTGAACGAGTCTTGAATGACTGCCACTTTGGTGCATGTGGTGGTCATATGTCTGGTTATGCTACTGCCCAAAAAATTCTTCGTGTTGGTTACTTTCGGCCCTCCATTTTTAAGGATTTCATTCTCATTGTCCATTCCTGTCACGTGTGTCAAATTTACCAGTAGAAGATGCATGCGACACCTTCCCTTTTGCATCCTATCATTACTGTGGGCCCTTTTTATAAATGGGGCATTTATTTTATGACCTGTAACCCTCGCTCGACTGGGGGGCATGGGTATATCATCATTGCCATCAATTATTTTAGAAAATGGGCTGAAGCGATGCCTACATTATCTAACGACGGTAAGACAACTACGCAACTCTTATTCAATCATGTGATTACTCGATTTGGAGTCCCTCAGGCTATTGTCACTGATCACGGTTCTCATTTCCGTGGTTATATGATGACTAAGTTAACAACCTAGTTAGGCTTGCATCACGATAGTTTGATGCCTTATTACCCTCAGGCCAATGGCCAAGTCGAAGCCGTCAACAAAGTGTTGGTTACAATGCTTCAGTGTATCATTGGAATTCACAAGTCCAACTGGAACTTGATTTTTTTTTCTGCCTTATGGGCTTACCATACCTCGGTGAAGGATGCAACCAGATTCACACCATTAAAATTGGTTTATGGTCTGGAAGCTACCCTTTCGATTGAATGTGAAATACCTTCTCCTAAGTTAGTTGTCGAATTTCTATCGAACACTACTCCTGTGGAATAATGCCTTCTTTATCTAGAGCGGTTAGATGAGACCCATTGACTTGCTTCTTTAGCCATTAAAGCATAGAAAAAGAGAGTGAAAACTCACTTTGATCAGACTCTTAACCCTCGTTCTTTCACTGAGGGAGATTTATTCTTGCTATACGATTAAGAAAATGATAAGCTGGGGGTAGGTAAATTCGAACCTATGTGGCATGGGCCTTATATTGTGAAATGTGTTTTGCAAAAACGGGCCTATGAGCTAGTTGACTATGAAAGAAACCCTTTGGATAAGCCCAGGAATGGGCTTTATCTTAAGAAATACTATACATGAGTCTTTCATGCATCTGTTGTGTACATAAGTGTGCTTTTCATTTTGTACATGTTTGGCTTAGTGTGTAAGCGTTTTCTGCTTATTGTGTCTTTTTACTTCTTGTGCAGAAGGTTGTTGCACCTTACATCGGTTTCGTTGATGGTGCATGTCACAATACCTGGAATCTTTCCTCCGTGGCATGGGTGATCGACGATCCTCATGGTGAGTTAGTGGACCTTCAAAGTGTTTGTCTAGGGTGTACCACAAACAATGTCGCTAAACATAGTGTCGTCATCAAATTATTAGTTGAGGCTGTTGACCTCAATATTCGCGCATTGATTGTGAATCTAGACTCCCAGCTTGCTGTTCTTCAACTTAATGGATGTTATTTTGTCAGAAACCCTCAAATTTTAACGTTCTATTTACGTGTTTTCTTATTGGAAAGAAATTTTGATTTTATCACATATCAATACATTTCTAGAAGGCTAAATACATTAACTGATGCATTAGAAGACCATGTATTACATAGACAATTACGCAATTTATAAAAATCATAAACAAGTATTCAGATGCAATAAGTAGATACAGTAAAACATAGATAGATGTATATCATGTGTTGCACATCACAGCGCTCAAAAAATATATGTATATGTCCAAAAAATATGTGTGTTCAAGTTACATCATGAGACATGTCACTCAAAATTTACAGAAAATGAAACCTAGAGGTATATTATGGGTGATGCTCCCTATAGCAGACTACTACTCAGACCACCCATGTAAGCAGCTGGTGTATCCTATTTGACACACCTGTGGTGTGTCGTTGGTACTATCTGGGGATCTCTTCGAACCCTCTGTAATCTGAGATCCCCTCTGTCAAGCCCTCTAGGTTCCGGGCTATCTCCTCCTTAGCATCTCCACCCAGAGGTGGTAAGTCAATCTCTCTGGCAGCCCTCCGGGCAGTAGTATCGAGACCTACTAGTCTCTCAAGTCCAACATATGCAAAAAATTGAACATAATGATTAGGGTATGTATATTTAAAATCCAAAAAACAATAAAAAGAAAATTAATCTTGTAATTAATCTATGATAATATGCTAATCTTAGCCCTTAAATAAACTATTAATAATTTTAAACATTAAAATATTCTTTCTAACCCTTAAATTTACTTAATATTTTATATTTAATAATAACTATTTAATTTTAAATTAATTTATTAATATAATATTTTAAATTATAATTTATTAAGTAGTCCCTTTGCTTGTATTTTAATAAGAATATAAACTAACTATTTATATATTACTCTAATATTTTATATAGTAATAACTTTTATAACTAACCATTAATTTAATTAATTTATTTAATATATATTATAATTATAAGTTTATAAAATGGTCCCTTTACTTTAATAAGAATATAAATAACTATCAATAATCAATTGAATTAACTTATTTAATTAATAAAGATTATCCCCCTAATCCAGTCCAACTAACCGTTTCTCAGTCGAATGTAGCCATTAATCAATATAGTTGTTACCTGGTCAAGAAATATAGTCATTGGATGTTTTGCTCTGACTATTTAATATGCATAGCTAGATCTAATTCTTCAACTTGTCCTAACGATGAACCACACTGGTTGGTTCGAAACGCGTCAACAAATGAAATATCATGTGATTTACGACAAAAAATCTTTCATAAACTTGATATGGATCATAGAAGCCTCAATTCAACTATTGAATTCCTGATGATGAACCACACTGGTTGGTTTGAAATGTGTCGAAAAATGAAATATCATGTGATTTACGTCGAAAAATCTCTCATAAAATTACAAAAAGTTTGTCGGTCAAGCTGAGTATTTTACTTCTCTCATCCCACTATTCTCCAGGAGGAAGCAACATGTCTGGGTCGCCCCTGAAGTCCATCCTAGCATATGGCCAATCCTTGACTATGACGTGTTGATGGTTCATCCACTCGATAAATTCAGGACCCCATGACACAGGTTGGACACCGCCTTCTCACAGCATCACAAGCATCCAATGGGTAATTAGTGTCTCTCGTGGTCTTGGACACCCCACTGTGACATCCTACCTCTGAAGGATTGCTACTCACTCCAGCATGAGCAGTGCCAAGATCGAACCATAGCCAAACTATTTCGTCTCACCTCTGTGGTATTTGGTCAATTGTCTCTTCATGTTAAGAGACACGGCCTCCACCCAGTAAAACATAGTGGGATTTAAACAGTATAAGGCCAACAATAGTTAGTTTTGGTTGCCTCATGCTAGGATTGGGAGCCAGCTGCCCTAGTGATAGTGAATAGAAAAACCTCCAATGACAAATCATTCATCATGGTAATATGCAGCTTCCCACTAGTTGATGATTTTCGTGCTCCTGGGCACACTCTTGCAATAAGAGTGTCTAGCGAGTGTCCAGTAACTTGAGTACCCACCATGTGAGGTCTCTCCCCTCGCCATGACAATCTGGTCCAAAAATAGATGTTTGTCACATCAAATTCAATTTCTTGCCCACGGACGATAAATTTTCCCTCCGTTGGCTTCCACGCTTGGATCAGGTACTCTAGCAAATCCAGTTGTGCTCTTAGGAGTGGTGTTAAGAAGAATTTCAGTAACCCACAGTTCCGTAGGATATTCAGGCAATGAGGATCAGCTACCCCCATCACATCATCATCATTGTGAGTGCGTTCCTACCAAGGGAAATACATTTTGTATCCCTGAATGCATAAAAATCCCATTGTTAAAAACCATCCAACCTCCTTCACCATTTAAAACTTCATATAAATGAATTTTTTTGGTTTCCAGCGCTCATCGCAGCTATTCCTAAAATAGTTGCGACGGGCTAATTTGTACAGTTCACAAATTATCGGGTCATCATAGGTGCACATCACTTTCCTGCAACGATCCTATTTTTTCCCCATACAAATTTCTCAATCGTCGCAACCCCAAGGGGGAAACTTGCGATAACCGAGGTGGAATTTTTGCCTGAAAAACCCCTTTAAATATCAGTCTAAAATGTGAAAATACGTTTAATTTTGGTGGAAAAATAAAGATAGGGATGGGCTATTTACCTAGAGGAAGCACGAGAGGCAATGGACCACTGAGTTTCTTAGAATCGATCGTTCAGTTTCACAAGTACGCAATGTTTGAAGTTTTTTTTACCACAGTAAAAAACACAAGTGAATTGTTTTTTATCATAATGTCTCTTTTATAGCCTTTTTGTTCAAAATTTAGGGTTTTCTAGGGATTTGAATTAGGTTTTTGAGTGTTAGTTGTGTATTTTTGTGAAACAGGTCTTATGCTTGAATTTTCTTGTGTAGTGATAGGTATTTTGAACATTGGCGATGATCGATATATACTCGGTAAATACCGAAAAGGTTGTTCTGAGTCAACTTTAAGCTCTTTTCTGACTCTTAATGGTTACGAGACGTTGTGTCCCTAGTAAGTTTTTTATTTTTTTGTGCTGGAGGTACTATTTACGAAAAGTACTCCTTGACTGCAAAGGTCAAGTGGTTCTCTCGAGTATCGTTTTCTACCTTTTCGGGCTTGAGAGACACAAATTTAGGAAAATATCCCATTTGGAGTTTTCTTTTCCATGTCATTTTCAAAATCTCTAAACATGAAGAAGACTCCGAGTTTTACCTATGTCAGACTCATTAAACCCTGGCGACATTAGACTCGTCGTCTGATGAGACCTGAGCTTCTCCTCCCTAGGGCTCATTAAAATTTCACTAGGTTGGATTTGTTCAAAGGAGAAACTTATATTTCAAGCATATGTTATCCCCTTCAGGCTTTTGTTTCAAAAATAATTAGGGTATTTGCCAGAAATTGTGGGGAAAATTTGGAGATATTCCATTGGTTACCTATGGTAGCTTGTCGCTCTTGAACATTGACACTTTTTGCTTCTCGTTGGGTTTGGGATATCCTCACTTTGCCATTGGCCTTCTGGGATTTGGGTTCTTCATTTTGCATCATTCCATTTGATCCTTGTTGTCTCTGCATGACCTTTGATCCCTTGGTACTAAAATGCTGCCACATTCCATAGTTGTGTCACTAATATGTTCAAGAGCTTAATCCTTCTGCAGCTTGCACCCTTACATCCTCCTCTAATTCTCTGTTGCATCCATATTCATCTTTTTCCTTGTCTTGTGTCATTGATGGCCCTTCTGTGATGGATCGCTTCCTGTCGACATCAACTCATTATCCAGGATTTTGATCTAGAGACCCCTTTCAGGTACCTTGGAGCTTGCATGCCTCAATGACAAGTTCTTCACCCTCGGCGATAGGCTTACATTATTGGTCTTCGATCGGGTGATTTCACAAGTGTTTGACTCCAGATCATTCTTCACACTTTGTGGATTGTACAAGAAGTACCTTGAGAACCATTGACATTATTGTCGGTCTCTCTCATGCTTGTTAATGATTCACATCATTGGCTAGTAATCAAGTGATTTTCTAGTATGCTCAACTTCAACACATTCATTCACATATTAGGAATTGTATGATGGACAGGTCAGGATTCAAGACCCTGGACTCATATTACACAAGTCTAGGTTGCGTGGATTGGTCGGTGATTGCATACATGAATCTTTGATTGGATGGCTGCAACCATATATAAGTCTTTTTGGATGGTTGCGACCATACCTGTATTTTCATATGCTCTTATTGACTGGATTATTGCATCCATACCACAAGCCAATTCTATTTGTCTTTTGGATGAATGTGCCCATACCTAGACTATATGTATTTCTTTCACTATTAGAGATATCAATTGTACTGGTGTTTGCAGGTTCTCTGCGATGGTGTTTCGGTTCAGTTATGGTTTCGTAAAGCATTTCACCCCTCCCACTCTCTCAGCCTTCATGCTTTAGGGGGAATCTATTACACAATATTTGGTCACTGACCCTGTATCCACTAATCCTAGGTAGAGTCGGTCCTTGAATGGCATATTCTCTGTATCATACATCAAAATATGTGTCCACATCTTCCAAATCACTCAAGAAGATTAACCATGCTCATTAATCCTGAAGTTGACCCTTTTTGCCTATGTTTCAAGATCATCGCGAGACATCAGAATTATGCCTGTGGCGATAGCCCAGAGTAAACAAGAACCTCGGGACACCATTGCAAGAGTACATCTGTTATTAGTGACGGTCAAATTTTAGGGATCCTCGCAAGTCACCAGTATCCTTCTTGTGACAATAGCTCTGAATACATTGTTTCCTGACGATGTCATCTCTGAGTCTTAGTGTTTAACTCACGACGACTCAAATATGGTGAATTAGTTCAAACATAATGCTTATGGGTGGTTCTGGAACTGGTTGTTGGGTCAAGGAAGTTCGCCTTTCCTAATTTGAGATGGTGGTCCCACATTTTGAGTAACCCTCCCATGAAGATAAGCTTCCTCTCCCTCATTTATGGAGGCTCCTCCTCTTATAAAAGCATCCTCCATGACTATGATCAACCATTTATTTGGTAGTGAGTAAATTAGCTAGTTCTTGGTGTTGGATTGATAGTTTGCAGTGTGAATTGTTGATAGTCTAGCAATTGGTTGTGGATTGATAGTGTGAAATGGCTTTATAGAGAGAAAACCTTGTTGTGATTGGCTTAGTCTCATACTAGTTCTTTTAGGTGAGAGAGAGAGTCATCAGTCATTTTGGGAGACCTCTCAGACCTCTAAGAGTGAATTCTTATGGAGACATACTGATCGGACCCTTCAAAGAAGATTGTGACGTCAAGGCATGGTTGTAAGCTTTACTTTTGTTCATATTAATACAATCAATGGTTATTTCCTATATCATGTATGAAATATATTTGATAGCTTATGGTTCCTTGACTCTCTAAGTAGATAGTTCATTGTTGTGCTCTATTATGTGGTTCATTGTTCTCTTATGTTGTTTTAGGTGAATGACTCATCAAGGAGAAGAAAATGATAGTTGAAGTAGTGTAATGAAGACTTCATCAAACACTGGCATAAGGTAGGCTCTTTCAACGTTGACTATTTAAGGAATTAGTTTTTGTATTTGTCTTGTTGTGATTAGACCCACTATAGGGGTAGAGGCGTTCCTCTTGTCCACAGAGGGAACTTTACCTACACCACACTCCTCTCTCAACCAAAATTAGACATTTTCCACCTACGCTTTGTCGTTGTTAAGGTTAAGAGCAAAGGATTTGGTCACTTCCAAATTGTTCGCACATAATTTCTAAAATAGGGGCAACCACCCTGCCTTTTCCAGTCTAGCTTTGCATCGAGGATCAACATATAACAATACAGGGCCTTATGGTTCAAAACGAACAGGGGCACGCAGTTTAGACATAAAATGATCAGAAGAAACAGAGCTAATTCGGCTTATAGTGATGACTCCAAGCCTTTGCAAAAACTTGACAGTGAAATTTTAAGTTTGGAAGTATTAGGGAAGTATGGGAATTAAAAAAAAAGGACGTTGGTCATGATCATGATTAGCATCGCGATCTAACCTATGAAATGGATATCGAAAACATCATCAAAAGATGTGTTAGAGTTATGATAGGTGGATATGGAACTCCATTTATAATGTAATGATCATGGATGTGCATTTCCGAAATGGGTACCGAGGCTTAAGTTCATGCAAATTAAAAAAAAAATTAAAGCATCATTACGTTTCACTTCAAGTGTCCTATCACCAACTGTACCTTATTGATCTTACCTCCCAATGATCCAGTCCTTTGATGATGATTGCCACTGTCTCCGAAATGATAACGTACCTTATAATTACATAATTCACGTATACATTAAACATAACAGGTTATAAAAATGATTACATAATTCGTGATCTTAACTATTAATAAATCATTAGTACTTTATCGAAAAAGATAATGTTCGGTCTTGGATTTTTAGGAAATCGTTCGTATGTTGCAGGAATTTTTCTGTGCACAATTGATGAATGTTTTGTAGGAAATTCTTCTGTAGACAACAAACCCATTTCTTCCCATTTTTGTATAGTTAATTTCACATGAATGAATGTGCTGATGTCGAATGTGCAATGATATCATTAGAAGGTCAATTGTTAACCAATCCAAGGCTCATCACCATTAATGAGAGTAAGGACCAAGGTACTCTGATGCATCCTATCAGGTGTGAATTTATGAGCTGATGTCCAACCCCCTATAGGATCCACCAGTCAGGGAGCCATGATGATTCTACATTGTTGATGGCGAGATAGCCTGTGATTAAGGCATACAAGCTTTAAGGCATCATGAGGCTCTTGATCTTGGGCCTAGATAATTTCTTGATGTCGATGAGCCAAGATTGTTGGAATGAGGGCCTTAAGGAAGCCCACATCAATCTAACACAAGAAATCCAAAGATTACCTGAAAAATAAAATTTATTTTGAGGATCCAAAGGATCTACTGTCCTATTATTTTAACGAGCCTAGGGAAGTTCATGCTCGCCAACTTTCTAATTTAGAGAGTCTAAAATACTGAAAAATAAGACTCCAAGGGGCTCCTTTTCCGTAATTAGTCCATTGGACTCAGAAATAGGAATAAACCGGTACCCAATATACATTCCTCTCATTGTTTACTGAGCACGATAAGGAACAAAGTATGCTCGGTTTATGATAGTAGAAAATCAAGAAGAGGTAGTAGAAGGAACATATCCTTCTCTTGCCAATTCCAGCTCCTTCTTCTTCACAATTTCTTCCATAAATTCCTCCTTGGATTGGGGTTTTTGATATAACTTGAGTCTCTACCCATTTACCAAGAAGGAAACATTCCCATTGTCAATTGTTTTAATCCAGACAAATCCATTGTAAAAAAAATTCTTAATTTCATAGGGACCTAGCCAATGTGTATTGAATTTCCATTTAAATTTCTTAAATATTGAATCATACAACAATGCCTAGACTCCCTCTTGAAACTGCTTCTTATTTATGTATCTTTCATGCCATTTAGCCCATTGTTGTTGGATCAGGTCAGTATGCTAAAAATCATCTTACCTAATCTCATCTAACTCATTGAGCTGCAAGATCCTCTGTTGTTGTGCCTCATCAAGGCCTATACCCAAATCTGCTACCATCTTGAAAGTTTTGATATGAAATTCAATGGGCAGTAAAAGAAATTTTACATACACTAATTCATACAGAGAGAAGCTAGTGGTGTTTCTCCATGTGATCATGTAGGCCCACAATGCCTCAAGAAGTTGATCAGACCAATCCTTTTTATGTAATTCATTATCTTTGTAAGGAGTGTCTCCAAAGCCTTATTTGTTGATTCCACTTGCACTTTGGCCTATGGATAGTAAGAGGTGGACTTTCGATGAGTAAGCTGATATTATTGTACAATTCCCTACATAAGATTTGATAGAACTGAGTACCTGATCAGTAACAATCTCCCTAGGTACCCCAAATATCACAAATATCATATATATATATATATAAATTCTACCACTGCTTTCTCCGTTGCTCTAGGTAGTGCTCTTTCTTCCACCCAATTCTTCACATAATCAGTGAAAACTAAAATATACTTCTTACCTTTGTACATAGGATTGATGGGACCTACAAGATCAAGAGCCCACCTCTCGACTGGTTCTATGAGAACTTGTGGCTGCAACAAAATTTCATCTGATTGAGTAGGTCACCCTATTCTCTAGAAGCTATCACACTTCTAGACATACTCCCTTGAATCTTTAAAAAGACTTAGCCAATAATAGCCTAAGTAGAGGATCTTCTAGGCTGTCCTCTTATCTGCAAAGTGACCTCCACAAGGTTCATTGTGACCAACTCTCAAGATACCATACATATTGTCCCCCCTAAGGGACCTGCAAATAATCAAATCATGTACAGTGAAAAAGATGTCTCCCATTATCTAGGAGTAATTAGCACTTTTCCTAATAATTCTTTTCTTTTGACTAGATGAAGAGTAGGGGGGTAACTTTCTTGCAACAAGGTAGTTGTCCATATCCACAAACCAAGGTTTTTTAATAGAGATAGAAAATAGATTTTCATCAGGAAAGTTATCATTAACAGGAACATCCTCACCTGCATGGTTAAGCCTAGATAGGAAATCGGCTACCTGATTTTCTTTTCCTGGCATGTCCAATACCGTGATGTCAAATTCCCGCAGCAACAACAACTACTTAGTAATCCTTCCATTAGTGACTGGTTTCTTCATGAGATATCGAATAGCAGAATGATCAGTATGTACAAAACTTCGTAACCAGTGTTGTGCTGTCTAAAATTGTTAATAGCATAAATTACATCAAGGATTCTTTCTCAGCCGTGGTGTAATTTAGTTCTGCAGGAGTTAAATTTTTACTAACAAAATAAATAGCATGGGTTATGATATTTTCCTTTTTCCCCAATACCACTCCTATAGATGAATTAGAGACATCAGTGGAAATATGAAAGGGAAATTTCCAATCTAGACCTCTTAAGACAGGTGCTGAAGAAAGCTTTTCCTTGAGTGTATCAAAAACAAATTGACATTCATCATTCCAATGAAATTCAATTTCTTTGGTTAATAATTTAAACAATGACGAAGCTACCTTTGTGAAATTCTCGACAAGCCTTCCTCTCCAGACTTTATCGATTTTTTATTCTAACCTTGCTCAACCCAATCTCTACTTGTTGGATAGTATTTCAGTTATCGAGCCCAGCCTAGGTATCACACTGTGCTACTCAGAATCTCCGCATGTTGATCCGCTTCATTCTAGTCAACCGGATCCAAGTGGTGATTTACGATGCAACATTTCTTCTATTCACAATAGTATGCTAGATGCGAGCACCCCAGGTCCACTGAACCCCAATGCTTGTTTTCGTTGCAAAACTCTGGCTTCATGTTCATCTTGTAGCCATGCATCTCCTACTGACTTATCTAATTATTTGATGTACCACTCCGAGTCGACCAACCATATCTCTATCTCGCCGGAGCCACATCAATCCTTGGTTCCAGTCATTGGAGTAGTTAGCCCTTTCTACCTTGATGGTAAGAGCTCAAATCTTCACCTCTACAATGATTCTAATAATCATAATATTATTTATGTATGTAATAATAATAATAATAATAAAAATAATATAATACTAATAATTATAATGTATTAATTACGAACAATAAAAATAATAATATATCCATTAATAAAAACAATAACATTAGTAATAATTTATTTCTTGTTAATGATAATAATAATACTGATATTAATAATCTATCACTTAATTATAACAATAAGATTAATAATAATAGTGGGTTATCGATTATTAACAATTGTAATAAATTAAAATATATAAACAAATTTGACAAAAACAATAATTTTATGAATTGTAATAATAATATTAATCTTCCCCATCCCTCTCGTAATAATAGAGTTATCAATTTGTTTAGTTTCTCCTTTCCCCCTTTTGTTTTTGAGCTTTTGGGTAAAGGTTTAAATTTTTCCCTGGCCCCTAAGAAAATCTCAGTTGAGGACATTATCCTAGCCATTGGATGATCTGCTCTCCCTATTAATTTGTAGCCATGACTTGATTCTTCAAATTGTCCTGACGATGCACCACACTCGTTGGTTCGAAACACGTCAAAAATGTATTATCATGTGATTTATGCCGAAAAAGGTTTTCTCCTAGACATGATCAACATCAAGTGCCACACAAGTTTCAGGTGGGCGACAAAGTCTGGTTGCATTTGTAGAAAGAATGCCTTTTTGGAGCCCATCGGAAGCTCAAACCACTCTGATATGGTCCTTACACCATTACCAAGGTTGTGGGAGACAATTATTTTGAGCTCATCATTCCCCCATTCCTTGGCTTGCACCCAGTGTCCAATGTGGACCGCCTTCGACCATACTTCCCACCATTGTTGGACATATCATACACTGTAGAACAACTCACACGAAAAGAGTTAAACCCAGACTACATGGAACAAACCACAATTGATTGAGTTATGGACGCACAGGTCAAAAAAACTCGTCAGCAAAATATTCGAATGTATCAGGTTGTCAAAGCTAGCCAACTCCTATACCAAAGCAAGTGGCTCACTAAGGGCCAAGCTCAACAGAAATTTCCTCACCTCATGGAAGCTCTACATGCAGTGGGGACCATTTACTCCTATGGGGGAGGAATGATCCGGGTGGATATTGGTGGCGACCTAGCCATCCCACCTAGACCTCTAATCAGTTTCATTTGTTTCCTTATTATTTTAGCATTTACTATTTTTAGCAGTTTTTCAGGTCCTGAACTTTAGGAGTTGTTTTGACCCCCTAAATGATGTTTTTTTCAGGTTCACTATAGGCCCATTGCCAAAAATAGGGTCTTGTGGAAAATATTGTAGTACTCAGATAGACCTTTCCAACAAGGTATTGTACATGCCAAACGGAGATAACATGACCAAGTTATGACTCGAGGAAGTTGGTTGTCCAACTAACCCCAATGAGGCCCATAGACTCTTGGTGTTATGTCTCCTAGGATTAGGGTTTTCATTGTTTAGGGTTTTATCATGTTTTTCAATAATAAATGGGCCCTTGAACTTCATTGTAACATAGTTCAAAGGCATGTAACCGCCATATCTCTTCTCAAAGATAAGCTACCATTAGCCGAGCTAGTCTTATTTCCATTTTGTCTGTAAGCATATTTTAGTATTTGATATTAATGAAAAGAAGCGTTATTTATACTGCATCTTTGTATTTATGGTTATATCCATAATTTTTTTTTGTTCCTATTTAAATTCGAGACTACTTTAGTACCACTCTCTCGCCAGATTCACAACATGGGATAAATATGCCTTCCTGCCTTCTTCCATTAGATGAGAAAGTCAATAAAAATGGTTTTAACAAATTATATCTCTCTCTTGACACCATTGAGATAGACCATTATGTACTATAACATTTTTCCCAAACATCCTATATGAAACACACTTTAATGGATTTTTCCAAACCTTCACCAGGTAATACCATTGCAAGATTGTGGAACAATGTTAGTATTGTTACTATGGTTTCTAGGGTAGGTTCTATAATCAAATGGTTTGCATTGGTAGGTCCAATCCAATACTCTTTTTCTACCCACTTATCCATCTTCAAAGAAGATATTGTGCATAACACCACCCCTATGTTGAACATGCATATTCACTAACATTCTTTTCAGCTACAATCGACCAAGTTGGATATTGACAAACAACTCTCCCATGTAATAAAATTTGATATTCATAAAACCACTCTCATCTTAAATTTGAGCTTCCTTTTGAATTTTCTATCTCAAGTGCACCTATTATGGAAATCCATAATAAACCCACACACTGTTTCTATCAGTAGTTTTAAAACTTGAACTTGGACTTCAAATCAACCACTTTTCAACCAGGGTTTTAACTTGAACCAATTTGATTACAATGTTTGGATAAAGACATTGTTTCAAGGGTGCATTACATGGATTTTACGTTTCCTATTTAGCAAAATCTAGGGTTGGACCTAAATTTTTTTGAGATCTAAGGAGGTCAACTCTACTTAATATGTGTTAATGATTTTTAAAAAATAAAGGAAGTTGGCCTAGTATGTTTTAAGGATACAACTACAAGTAAGAGGTTGACAAGGGTTTGAGAGTGAAATATCAATTTTCCTAGCTTTGAGGCTGTTATAACTCAAAATGTTTCCCTAGAAGTTATCAAAGGAAGGAAAAGACCAAGGTAACCACAAGCCAATCTTTTAAGTATAGGCTATAGCTAACCTATGACTCAGAGAGGGCTCTATCTATATGATTTAGCTTTGTTTGCTGAGATTTTAGGCTAGTTCTTAAAGTTCGGGGGGTTTTGATTTGTATTGAAGGCTGGATGGTGAAATCCTTAGAACAGATGGACATAATGATGTCTCTGGACTATTGGGCTATGGATTCAAAGAAGGGCAGCAAAACTAGAATTAATTCATTAAAGGGAGTGTTCAAAGGGTAAGCTAGCAGAGTAAAGTGCGGGTATTTGGGCTGAATGGGTGAAATGATCTTAACCAGGGTGAGAGAGCATTTAAGAATTCTCAAACCAGGATTAAAATGAGGAACAAAGGATAATCATGAGCAAAGGGAAATTAAGAATCCTTTACTATAGATTAGAGGGAAACTACCTAAACTAAGGAGCAATAAATAATTCCTTAACTTAGATAATTAGCAGACAATATTAAAATGCATAATAGTTAAAACAGAGTGCAATGAAGCAAATTTTGAGATATCATTCCATATTATAGGATTCATATTTCAGATACATTAAATATTATGGAAAAACTTTTAAAGAAGGATAAAAACATAAGAGAAAATACTTGTTTGTACTTCACATTACACATGAATCTTGTGAAATGGCTTGTCTTTATTCATTAATCTAGCTTGCTGGTCCAAACAGTGATACAATAGCTTACAGTATTTTGATCAAGAAAGTCTATAGAAATGTATAAGAATCTACACTACATACTTCGAATTGTGAAGTATTTATACAAAAAATTGTTACAAAATATCTCAAACTAACTTGAGATTCAATCTAGGAAATACAAATATTTTCTTGTAAGAAGATAGAGACAACTATTGAATTGTTTCATGTTGTCCATTTTTATTTGGTACTGTTGGCTTTTATGGTTGGATTTGTAGCCCTTTATGTTAGCTTACAGTTGTGGTATTTCATGCTGGAATCTCCTTCAACTTTTATCTTTCACCTGATACTCTTTGACCCTAATACTCTTTGACCACGCTACCCTGTTTTCATATGTTTACCCGGTTGTTCTCATTTTTGCAGTGCAATAACTTTTTACAGTAAATTTATCACAGTAAATCGGTCATCTTCTTCCACCATTCTGTATCAGGTAATTTGACATTTATCATTCTCCTATAGATCTCATCGGCTTCAGTATACTTGGACAATTGGGCTTGGTAAAGAATAAGTGTTTTATCTCATGCTCAAGAAAAAACAAGTTCTCAAATGTGTTGTACAAAACTTTGCATGTTGGAAGTGCTTTTATGGATGAAGTGATAGCTTTTTACTTAGCCAACTATCTGAGTCTATTACCATATTCCAACTGTGTCATGAGTTTATCATTAATAACTAATGGACTAGGAAATCCTTTCTCCCTCAAAATTTGGAATTTAGCCATGAACCTATCAATGGCTACCTGCATGTTGTGGAACTTTTCTTCTAAGTTCAACATTAGGTTTCTCTTGGAAAGGACCTTCCTTATTTCCAAGATGGTTTTAGTCATGTCTTCTATATTGCATTCGTGGAGATCATACCTATTCATGTTGTTGAGGAAGTGGATGAGTCTATTGGCATCCTCAAGCTTGTCTCCCAACTCCTTCTTTACTTTCTATATAGCTTTTGTAGCTATCTTTATTAATTCTATTTGTTCAAAGATAATTGATGGCCAAATATCATTGACAGAGTCAATGATATTGGCCCATAACAGTTCCTTGGCTTTCCCTAGGGGTTTCTCCAGTGTTAGGTCTTTTTCCAAGGCTTTGACCTTTTCACTCATCCTGTTTTCTTTCTGTGCCTCTTCCTTTTGCATAATTTGTCCAAGTTTATAATTAGTCTCTAAACTTGCCACCTTTCCCTTTAGTCTTTTCATTTCTATAGCCTGCATTGACATATCTTCCATGGCTTTAACTAATTCTGTAGCCTTTTCTCTTGATGCACCTGTTTCCGTTGTAGATTCTGCTGTTATTGGCAATGTTGTCATAGGTGGAGTTTTTGGTGCTAGTGAAGCTACCAGTGTAGAAGGGACTTTTGCAGACATGGTAGGGATGACATTTGCAGAAGTTGATGCAATGTCAGTATGTTTCAATTGGATCAAGCTATCGAATTCTTTCTCTGTCTCCTTGAGTTGATCATTGAGTTTTAGGACCAAGTCCATTAACTCTTCATGTTTGGTTTGGTTCTCTATGACGTGAAGTGTTTGAGGATGTTCGAACTCGTTCAATTGCTTCCTCAGTGTAGCAATATCATCATTATTCTTCTTGATAAGTTGCTCTGTAGCTTTAATATCCTTGGGATCGTGTTCCAATTCAATCACTAATTCCTCTAAGGAATTGATCTTGGTATCCTTGGTCTGTGAGGAGGCCTTCTCTAACTGGAATTGTGCCGAAATATTGTTCAAAGAGTTTTGTAGCTAATGAGAAGCTATGGATTTACATGTTAGTGTGGATTACATCATCTCTCCTACCTGTTTATGCAATTCAATCTGGTCTATGGGATGAATATCCCTTTCCAACACTTCAAAGTCAACCCTTTTGAAATCAGATGTTGTCTTGGGCTGTTGTGATGTAGGTTTGATGAAGGACATTTGCAAATTTCCCGCTTTAATGTCTATTAGCGCTCAAATCTACCTTAGGCTGAAATAAGGTAAGACTCAAGGACACATCAAAAATCAAATTTATGTCTAGAACTTGCAGATTTGTTTCAGCCATTAGCTAGGCGAGTCCTTGACCTTTGATCAACTTGGTGGGTTTAATCTTTACATCATACTCTAACAACGCAGCAATCCACTTACCCCGTCTGCCTTCTAGATCTGCCTGTACTAAAATATATTTAACTGCCGTGTTAGGAACATAAGCTAGAATATGTGAATGCAATATATACACACGGAAATCTTTCAAGGCCTTTACAAGCGCAAGTGCTTGCTTCTCAATGATGTTATATGTCAATGCTCCATCTCTTATAATCCGACTGAAAAGAGCAATGGGATTTTCAGTACCTTCCCTCTTTTGCATTAATACAACTGCAAAAGTGTGCTCAGAAGCAAATGAGAACAAAATAAAATCCTGAGTGTAGTCTGGGCTGATCAAAATAGGAGCTGAAGAAAGAGCTAATTTCACTAAATTAAATGATTTCACTGCCTCTTCGGTCCACTTTACCTAACTTTCCTTCTTGAGCATGCTTGTGATTTCTCTAAGATGCTCTGCTAGATTTGGAATGAAGCGACGCAGAAAATTCAGTTTACCATTGAAGGATTGTATTTATTTCTTATTTCGGGGCTGTTCAATTTGTTGAATGACTTCAACACGTGCAGGATCAACACGGATTCTATCTTTAGATATGATGTGGCCAAGAAGTTTGCCCTCATCCATGGAAAATAGCCTCTTTTTCGGATTCAGCGATATGCCATATTTTCTGCACTTTTGGAAAACAATTTTCAAATGATACAAATGTTCATCATCAGAATTTGAAAACACGGTTAAGTCATCAAGATAAACAACTAAAAATACATCTTTCTCAGTGGTGAAAGATACGTCCATTGCATGCTGAAAGGTGGCTCCTGCATTTTTCAAACCAAAGGGCATCTTAGCATAATGAAATGTTCCCCATGGAGTGGTGAATGTTGTCTTATCACGGTCATCTTCATGCACTCAAATCTGATTGTATCCTAAATAACCGTCGAGTAGTGACATCCTTGATGCTCCAACTACTCGCTGCAATATATGATCCATTTTGGGCAGTGGATAATTGTCTTTTAAGGACACCTTATTCAAATTTCTGAAGTCAGTGCATAAATGGATCTCACCTGTCTTCTTCCTTACGGGCACCAAGTTTGATATCCAATTTGAAAATCAGATAGGCACAATGATTCCTAACTTATACAATCTATTTACCTCTTTCTCAATTGATGGCAGCAGCTTCAAATTGATTCTCCTCAACTTTTGACGAAAAGGCTTTTGATTTGGCTTAATAGGAATAGTATGCTGAATGATATTTGTGTCATATGTTTTTATATCTGAATAATCCCATGCAAAAACATCAGAAAATAGAGACAACAATTTCGCATATTCTGCGTTTACCTTTAGTGACAATGACTTTGATAACTTTACCATCGTGGGATTTTTAGTTGTCCCAATGTTTAATTCTTCAACACCTTTTTCAGTTGGTCTCAATGTCGGTTTGCAGGCCACATCGTCTTGGTCAAACAACTCCTCTAATGGAATCAATCCCTTAGGAATAATGTTGTCTTTAAGTTGCGGCACATCCATTTGATTTACTTGTATATTATCACTACCATCATCATGTTCAGTATCTATTGAAGTATCCTTGAACTTACCCTTATTTTTGTTGGCATTATGGTTCTGGTATGATTATATGTTTCAGATGTTGTACTTGATGGCAACACCCATGGCATGGCTCTCATTTTTTATGAAAAATAAAGAAGTACGCAGGAGAACAGTTCAGGAGGTGCGTACCCGCAGCTATACCGTGCAGGGACTGCGTCCAAATACGCGGGTCACCCATTCATGGGGTGCGTACCCCAGTGCACAC